>JAVKPL010002579.1:0-102590 GCA_032173675.1 Gastrolobium villosum | reverse complement strand
TTTTAATTATAGGATACCAATCTGTTATTGAACCTTGCTGTTGCATTGGAAAATGCAAAAATTAGTTCTTTCCGCTTTGACTTTTCTGGAAATGGGTAAGTTTATATCATCACTTCTAAAGATATTGAGTATGCATTCGTTTTTTTAAGTGGTTTTACTTGTTACTGTAAATGTTTGTGAATTTGTGTTAGATTTGTTACAATAAATAATAAGCTGGACCGAACCCCCTTTGTCTTCGTTGTTCTTTTGGAATGATGTACATTCATAGGGTTCTTCTGATTTCAATGAACGTATGATTGTGTGTACAAAAAGCATGTGTTTTTTTTAGTATTATTACACAACATAGGAGAGAGAAAAAAGTTGACATAGGAAAGAAAATTTTGGCTAACATGTAATTTTTATTAATCTGATTTATTCACAAAAAGCATGTTTTTTTTTTTTTTTTAGTATTTTAAATTTCTTAATTTTTATTAATCTGTTCAGATGCATTAATTAATGTGTTACTAAATACTAACATTTTCTTTGTGGAAAAATTATGATACCTTGTTATGTTTTCTGGCCCTCTAATGTAATTGCTTTGGATGTTGATGTTATACTTGTTTACCATAACAATGTTGCAATTACTCTTGCAGTACCGGTTGTTAGAATATTAGGACCATTGTTATTGTTTTTAGGAGTCTTATCATGCTAGGAGTGTTAGTATTAGTGGTACTCAGTGATTCAATTTCCCTATAATTTCAACATGGTATTAGTTGTCACACCTTTGCTTGGTGTAAGCTGGGTGGTAGTTTCTCTATTTAAACTGCGTTATATGTTCTAAAATTCCTGTGATCTAGTCTTTATCAGTACCCTTGCTTCACTCTTTGTTTTGTCTTAACTTAAGCTGTTGGGTTTTTCCTTCTAGGGAAAGTGAAGGTTCGTTTCAGTATGGTAACTATTGGACAGAGGTTAATGATTTACATGCTGTAGCCCAACATTTCCGTGAATCAAACCGTGTAATCAGTGCAATTGTTGGGCATAGTAAAGGTATGTTGACTTGTTCTTCTTATCTATAAGTATTTCTACCGGCAAGAAAAGGTAAAGAAAGATGGATCCATATATCATTTTGGATATATGATTATATATGCTGATTTATACAATCATTCGTTGATCATGTTCCCTTACATACCGGAAATATGATTAGATTTGTCCTTGTCAAAATCATTTCATATCAACTGTTTGAATATCTAGAGGATATCACATAATATCATAATTATATCTTAGAATAGTTTGGAGTATCTTAGATGATCTCTTCGGAATGGTTTCTATATTTCTTTATATTTTATAGTTTGTTTCCTTATTTAATTAGGATTTGGAGTCTTTTGTTAGTATAAATAAAGCTTAATGTATTGTCTTTGGTATCACATCCTTCACACCAATATCAGTATAATTTTATTATTCTGAGTATTCCTTTCCTCTCTCTTCCTCTTTCCCTACCTAAATCCTTATAACTTCAACATCAACCATGCTTTGCATGCAAAGATTAACCTTGAATGATGCAACATGAAGAGAGTAGTGTAACTTTTGACATAAAACCAGGATCAGCTTTCATTTAATTGATATATAATACCTAGCTGAGACTTGTAGCTTGAGATTGTTAGTCAATTTGTGGGAATAGAAAGAAACTTTTGCTTATATAATTCTGAGCTACTTGGCAAAACTGTGCTAAAAATGAACTTGGTAAATATCTTTCGTTTTAATGTTGTTGTTAACTAGTATTATATGAGGATAGGTATTCTATAGATCTCTTATATTTTTTGAACCGGGTATTTGATAGGAATAGGTAAGGACTTAGGTTGATGAAAATCCTATTCTATTTGGGTGGTCATTCCCTTTCATTTATAGTTGGTGAAACCCAACTTATTAGTGTAGCTTCTAACCAATGCATCTTCTTGAAGTTCTATTTTTTTCCCCCAAGGTTTGGGTGCACGATTGAACTATTACTAATTGTTTCTGTATCCGTACGCAGGAGGTGACGTAGTGCTTCTGTATGCTTCAAAATATCATGACGTTAAAACAGTTGTCAACCTCTCCGGACGTTATGATCTGAAGGCAGGCATTGAAGAACGCCTTGGAAAAGATTATTTGGAAAGAATTAGAAAGGATAGTTTCATTGATGTGAAGAAGAGGTCAGGTAACCTATCATTTACTCAAGACTTGTTTTTCAATGCTCCTAGTGCAGTACATGTGAGAGGACCATTTCCATTGTCTATTGATTATTTGTTTTGTACTTTGAATTTTTTGTTTAAATCAACTTGTTAAGAAGCAATTCTACATAAACTTAAAAGCTCTTGGTTTTATATCTTTAACATACCCTCTCACTCGAGTCTTTTGGATTTGAAGCTCGTGCAATGCACCTGCCCATTTTAGCTTGTACTAGATTTTAATTTAATTATAAAGAACAAGGGTGGTGATCGTGATCTTGATGCACCATGGTTATAGAAGCTTTGATACGCCGTGTTACAAACCAACCCTCCTAAAAGTTTAACCGGTTTGGTTAAGCTGTAAAGGCCAACAAATAGTTTTATATCTCTGGCAGTACTTGATGAAATTAGCAAGTCCAGAAACATAGCTTGTTTTGCTTGCCCATGAACTTATACTAAAATTTGGAATTGGGGATTACTTTATCACAAGTATCACAAGCACGAAGTTCTAGCTGAAATGCTCTTATGTCAAATCACTCTTTTAAATGTATTGTAAGTAATAACAAAACAAACCCCCGAAGATGAATGAAAAATCTAGGCATAATCATTAATGATCTTGTTCAATGCTTGCAAATTGACTTAAGTTTTGAACTTGAGATAGATTTCAACAGGCATGATGTCCAAGATGGATAATGGGGTACATGACATGGTATTCTTTGTTTCTGTCTCTGTCACGCAAAGGTACTCAGTTTTGAGGACACCTACTGTTGCAGGAAGTTTTGATTTTCGTGTAACTGAGGAAAGTCTGATGGATCGCTTGGGTACAAATATGCATGAAGCGTGCCTTCAGATTGACAAAGAATGCAGGTGGGTTGAAAAGTTTTCTGGTCTCTTCTGTTACAGCCTTTTGCCTCTTGCTGCATTTCTTTGTTAATCAAACATGTGTATTGATGTTACAGAGTTTCACAATAAATAATTCTAAAGCAGGATCTCTCTATATATAAGGGATCAAAAAATCTAAAATTTTCTTTCATTGCTATTAAGTCCAATTTTTTAAGAAACTTTCTCTAGAACATTTTGATATTCTTTTTAAAAGAAGTTAATATTTATTTAGTAATCCTTAACAAAATTTGATTTTAATACCTACCGGTAGCATTTTCAAACTAATCATAGAAAATAAACAGATGAAAAAATTCTTCAGATTTTCAAGTTTCTTATTGAGAGAATTAAAAATTAATGAAATCTCATTTTTTTTTCTTTGCTTTCCTGTTTGACTTCTATATGTAGCTGTAATTTATATGTTGTATATTGTGGAAACAGATAAAATGAGAAGAGGGAATTTGGAAGACTAGCAATGTATTTATATTTTATGCTATAATGTTTTGTTTTACTAAAAAACAAAAAAATTATTTAGATTTTGATTTACTCCCTAATCAAGTGGGGAAACCATTTTTGTATGCAAATCTGTGTACGGAATTAAATTTTAGGAACACATGAGTCTCTCTGCAATATGATAGAGTAGTGGCTACAAATGAGAGATGGTGAGGAAGGTTTGAAGGTGGTAATGCAAGCAACAATTCTTGATGAAGCTATGAAATTACTCTGATGCATAGATGTGTTAATGTCAAATCACATATTACAGGGTCTTTACAATTCATGGTTCTTCCGACCAAATTATCCCTGTTGAAGATGCATTAGAGTTTGCCAAGATCATACCAAACCACAAATTACATATCATTGAAGGAGCTGATCATGCATTTAGTAATCATCAAGATGAGTTATCCTCAGTTGTTGTGAACTTCATACAGGAAACCTTGCACCAGAACAAGGGTACTGCTAGCTAGGTATTTGTTCTTGCTAGCATATGAACTCTTCATTTTTGTATAACATATGGTTTTATTTTTTATTTTTGGTACCATTAACATATGGTTTTCTAATGAATGTATTTGTGATACATCTTGCAGTTTCGAGCCAATTGGATATGGAGTTTACCAAGTTTTCACTCTACATGGTCGGGAAATCTGCCTAACATGTTCCACATGTTTGAGCCCTTCTACATGGTGCTTATTAAATTTTAGAATCTCTCTTCAACATCACTTATTTCTTTCCCTTTTTATAACATCTCACTATTTTTTTTCAACCTTTTCTTTTTCTTTTTTCAAAAACTTTTTAGTATTCTCTCTCTTCTGCCTAACATGTTCCACATGTTTGAGGCCTTCTACATGGTGCTTTTAAATTTGAGAATCTTGCTTCATTCTGTTTAATAGGAGAAAATAAATAGTTGAAATAAAGGTCCCACCGATATCTACCACTATTATTTCTCTTATGTACATACTTTAATTTAACAGTACATTTTATGTCTGATTAAGTTACTCAGTTGATATTCGAAAAGGGAAAATTAGATTGAACTTCTAGGTTCGATAAAATCACATTTACTTCCTCTAGTTTTAGAAATTTTACTTACTCCATGTGTCATTTTACTTTTACATGTGCAAATAGTCATATATATTTAAAAAGAGAAATCAATATAATTTTATTAAACCATAGAGGAGGTCAATAAAATTATTTTTGACAGTAAGTAGAATTAATTTTGAGAGAGGTGAAGTTTTTTGTTACGTAGAATTGATGCAAGATGTGAGATCATTGAAATTTTTTCTATTTTATAAACATGAATTGATGCATGCATAATTAATGAATTTTCTTATCAAAAACAGTATTAATATGAAAGGAGCGGCGTATAGAAGACTACTTTTGAGAATAAGATTAAAGATAGATGATTCTTTTATTTAAAAAATAAATAAATCCTGTGCAACATTTTCTAGTTACACCATTTATTTATATTAACGATCTTACATAAAATGCTTATCGATCTCGGTTCGAATCCCACCATTATCGTCTGGGGAGGGGCATAAATACCGTAATCATTGAATTCGCACCCGAACTCTGGATTAGTCCCATAGACGGTTCAAAGAGTCGAATCCATGGGAATACTGGGGGATTCTGATTCGCCAAGGTAATTAGGATTAGTTATAAAAAAAAATGTTTTACAAATTAGATATTAAGTGGCAGAGAAACCATTATGAATGGACTAAGTGACTAACGATTTCAAGTGGTCTCGTTTATCACAACACAACCCAAAATTTTATTATTAGGGGTATATTATATTTACAAACTTTTTTATTTATAAACTCTTATAAAGTACACTAATTATGACTGGTCATACTTTAATCATGCATTGTACTAGCGGTCGTACTTAATGCAATTTGCAAAAAAAAATTATAAATGGATCCTATCCCTTATTCTTAAACTCCATTCACTCACACTTAAATTCTGGTAATGTGATACAAGTATAATTGGCCACAGAGCATCTAATTATTAGGTTAATTAGCTTGTATCTGTTTGGCAATTGAAAAAAGATTGGGTTTGATCCCAAAAGCAAAAGGAATCCTTCTGATGTAATTGATCAAACCCAAAGAATAAATTTCAACTTATTTGAAAGCTCAAGTTTCAAACTGTAAGAAAATAAGTAATAATTTTTCATACTTTTCAATTAAACTAAGATTAAGATGTTAGGTACGGATGTGAAAGAGGAAAACAATAAGGTAACAAAGAGATATCAATCGCGGTAAACTATAGGATTTGCGGAAAAGCAACAAAGAAGTTACGATTTGGTTATGATTAGATGCTATCATAATTTGATCAAGTGTTGTTCTTTTTCGAATCCCTTTTCAACAGTGACATAATTCACAGTGTGTGAATGTTGGAATCCTGTCCTAGATTTTCCACAACAATTAGACATCGATCCATAAAGCAATTCCATTCTGTACGTAGGAAGCTAAAAATAAATAAATAAAAAAAGTCAATAAAATGATGATGCTGCTAACTTTTAATGTCTCCTTGTTGCCTGTAGGCTGGAATTAAGTGTTACATAGCCTGTTTTGTATGTAATTATATACTCCTTCAATTAAATACGATTACTTTGGTACCTATGGAGGCCGCAAAGAAGTATGTTTATATAAAAGTGAAAAAGAAAAAGTTTCACTTTATGGGGCGAAGATCAGAGTGACTTTATTATGGAATATTGCCTAGTTAATTAACAATATAGGATAATAGGATATGAAATCCTCTTATTGATATATATAACAAGAACGACAACTCAATGAGGTTTAGTTTAATGTAAATGAAAGTCTTGATTGTAGAAGAACTTGTTGCTTTATACTTTTATGACAACAAAAGCACTCGTGGGTCTATGTCTGAAACCTCAAAAGCAAAAAATTATTCCTATTCCAACACTACGCATATTTTATCTTTCTTATTATTTGCTAAATATTCCAACACATTAATGATATTCGAATTTGAGATATATATCATTAACTAACTCTCCAAAAGTTAGGTGAATTTTCATAAATAATTTGATTATATTTCTTAACACACCCTATTACGGGATTGATAATTAGAGGTGCAAATGGCCAGACGGTCTAACTGGGACCTACGGCCCAATTTGCATCAAGTCAGACTTGACCTATTATCTATAGTTAAATAGAACATGTTCAGATTTTAAAAAAAAATTATTTAGAAAAAAAGTCATAGACTTTTTTTTATATGCCGGGCTTATAAGTCTATGGATCGGGTTATATCATATTATTTATTTTAAATAAATTAATTATTTTAATGATTTTGAATAATAAAATAATATTATTTTAATCATATTTTTAATTATTGAATGTCTAATATGCTTAAACAGATTTAGCTATAGGTTAAGACTTTTATTTTTTAAATATAGGTCAGACTAAGCTTATAATTTGGGTCTACACAAGGTTAACAAACAAAGGCAGACCTAAAATATTTTACACAAATCTAATCTATTTAAGGCAAAGTTCAAACCAGCTCAACCCATTTACAACCCTAGTGAGGACCCTTTGGGTTTTGAAGTGTGGATAATACACAAACTCATTTTATTTATTTATTATTAAAAGAATTGTGTGATAAGTATTGAACTTTAAATCATGTGATCACAAGCTGTAAGTGCCATGTCATGAACTAAAACTCTCTAAAAAGTTTAAGTTGTAGGGTGAAAACACATTGTTAGAGATATAATATACGAAACCATCATCCCATTTTCTAATAAAAATAAATAAATAAGTTAAAATCAGCACAAAATAAATCAAAAATTGGGTTTTACATTATTCGTTGGATTCAACTTGGCACATAAGGGAAGAGAAGTAAAAAGTTAATCATTAAGCCAAATTAGTTTGGTTGTCATATTATATTTTTTAAGAGATATTCTAATTAGTTCATCGCTTTGTGATTAGTCTGATTCGAAGTGGGTTTCATAATCAAGATTTTAAATCCCTCCCAAAGACAATATTAGGGAAGATCGGTTGTTATATTACTTCTATTTACATATATACCTATTATATATCTTTACATAAATTCAATTTAAGTGGTTCATTCACCAACCTGATACCCTGAACTATTTTATGATTGATTTAGCTTTAATAACATTATACTAATTATAACAAACATATTGTAAGCCGCAATGAATAATACAATGGAGAATAAATCGATTAGAACACACTAAACAGCAATAAATCCCGAAATATACAATTATTGGGCTTAGAATTCGGGGCATTTCATATCTCCCAAACTTTAAGAGTAGGTACACCTGACTAAGGGAAACAAAGCCAGTTGCATATGAAATGAACAATCAAGGTTAGGGTATCTTAACATGGAGGCCAAGGTTAGGGCTTTTTGTAATAACAGCAAAAGTCCTCATTGTAAATGACAAAAAATGTTTTTATTATTTTCACTCTTGTACAAAAAATAATTGAAGTGGCGTCTTCTTATTAACTTGTCGCACCTACCACCATGGTATTTTTCCTTTAACATGGAGGCTAAGATTAGGGCTAATAACAGCAAAAGTCCTCATTGGTACTATGTGCGTTCTCTTTTTCGGTAGATTAATTATGTGCATTCTTTTTCGCTGAGCTGTTCGTCTAACTAATACTAAGTGGTAGAAAAAATATTTTTCAAATGGTAGAAATATCTACCGGCCTTGAGATATATTGAGAATTTGTTGTGTTATAATTATTGCTGTCGTTATTGTATTCCTATTAAAGTATTCAAAATTAAAAAAATAACTAAAATAATATTATTTTATTATTCAAAATTATTAAAATAATAATTTTATTTATTACATTTTAAATAAATAATATAATATAGGCCGGCCTGTAAGCTTATAGGCCAGACTTGTACAAAAAAGCTTATGACCTATTTTTTAAATTGGTATTTTTAAAAGCCTATTGACCCTATTTATAATAAGTCACCCAATATAGGTTGTGGGGCGGGAGCGCCAAAATAAGTCTCTTAAAGTACAACGTTGCGCTATATTCTTTCTTCCTTTTTTGTTATTGTCGTCGTCGTCGTCTAACTCTCCCAAAGATAACATTATTTTATCTTTGCTGGGAAAAGAAGGAAAAAATTTAGAATCTGAAACTCTAAATTAAAATACTCATTACTGCCACTTGTGTTTTCGCTTCAGTGATACTCCATAATATCACCAATTCCCCACAAAGATTGAGAGATGTAGGTTCCGTTGCTTTGTTATACTTAATTATTCGTGTCTAGATTCTTCATTTAAATATTAAATACCTTTCAAGGACTACAATAATTAATTAATTTGTTTAATGGTTGATTCTCTTCATTAATTGCTTTCTAGTATTCTCCTGTAAAGCATGCAGCATTATCTTTTCTACATAATTACCAAGAAAGATCTTGCAATGAAGATTATAGTATATCTGAAGTCATTTGGCATTATCATATCTATCTAGCAACCTACGATGATTGATTATGGTATACAGCTAGGACTCTCAATTTAGACACAATAATGTTCCTTGTTAACCTAGGATCTCAATTATTTCTAGGGTTCCCCTATACAAAAATAGAAAGGCAAAAAAAAAAAAAAAATTATATAACAAAGAGAATCATTAATAATATTGCACCAAACACACTCATTGCACATTAAGAATGGAGGATTAGAACATGACAACAATCCTCAATATAATCTCTTTCCCCACACTAGGTTGGAAAGTACTAATCTGTAATTAGTGATAGACAAAAAGTGAGTGCCACAGAGAGAGAAAGAAAGATACAGCTAGCTGTGTGCACCTTTCACACATGATTTTGTCAACCTAACGTATCTATGCTATGTGTAACCTGATTTATATATATATATACAGGGAAAATATTTTCTCATGTATGAGAATTCAACTCTCATGTAAGTGACTCTTCAATTTGCGTGCAAAACTTTTCTTTTCTTTTTCTTTTTTTAATAAATATGGGGTCCACCACTAGTTGAGTCACAACATAAGAATTGAATTCTCATGCAACATGAGAAAATCAAATCCCATATATATATATATATGCGCCAAAGTCATGCAGTTTTTAACCCCACCTTCTAACAAAAAAGTACAAAAGCTATCATCCGAAGTTTGGGTCATTGTGTACACTTTGTAACCAGCCAGCTAGCTAGCTGAGGTAATCCCACCATATATATATAAAACCACTTTTCATTGGGGAAAATATTAAAAAAAGATGGTTAATTATTGTTGAAGATTCTTTGTCCAGGTGATAGAATCATTCTTGGATCAAACTGTTGTTTTCTTTCCAAGAAAGTCCTCCATTTAGGGCCAAAATGGTTTTTCCAATCTTCCTGTGTGGTGTAGTGGGGAAGATATTTCTTAACCTTAATCCCATTATCATTACAAAAATTCAAAATTTCTCTATTTTGAGCATCATAGGCCTTCCAATTATCAAACCCACTTGAGTGCAAAAATCCAACTGTGTAGAAGACATCCTCATCTGGTATAGATACTGACATCCTATTGTCCCACCTGAAAATGAATTTCATATTAATTAGCTTTTATTTTTACAACTTAAATGGGAAATTAGTGATTGAGTAAAACGATATATATATATATATACACACAAAATACTAATAATAATAATAATAATAATTGTTGAGATATGTAAAAACTATTAATGTAACTTCATCCAACAGCTTAAGCTTTTGGGTTGAATTAGTTCTTTACATGGTATCAGAGCCTCGTGTCCCGGGTTCGATCCTCGCTGCCCCCCACTTTCTTTCAGGTGGAATTTCTTTGTTCGCACAGATAGGTGGGCCTGTGCATTATCCACCCTTTAAGCCCAGAATACCATTAATGTAACCTTACCCAACAACTTAAGTTTTTGGGTTGAATTGGTTCTTTACAATAATAATAACAACACAAAGTGTGATTAATTCAGGGCTTACTTGTTTCTATTCATGGGGTAAACCAAGACAGGTCCTGTGGTGATGTTTTGCTTAAGAATGATATTCTTGAATATGCCTAAATCAAAATCCAAGATTTGAGATTTTGGTATAAACAAATTAAGCCATGGATGAGGAACATCCCACAGTCCTTGTGACTGAAGCTTCAACTCTCCACTTCGGACTCTATTCAAGAACTCAACATATGAGACATTTTTTTCATAATAGAATCCAGGGATATAGCTTAGACCTTGGAGCAAAACTTGGAGTTCCTACACAAACATGAAAATAAGAAATATTGATTACAATTTGTTATAATATCTTCAATCTTTTACTTATAGTAAAAATTCAACATTGAGTGCATGTACAGGGTTATATATTAAGGTGAGACAATAAATAAATAAGACACATCATCAAGGCAATTGAGAGATGGTACCTCGTCCACATTGTTTTCAGATTGGTCATCATAATATTTGGCCACTTCAAGGCAATAGAGGACTCTATGTTTAGTTACAAGGGAAATTATTCTGGGATGGTCGGCTAAAGGGAAGAAAGAAGATCTCCAATTATTTATGGGTCCTTGGTGTAATAGCAACATCCCTTCCAAATAATCCAATGCAGTATTTTGTTTCCTTCCATTGATTGAGATCAATAGTTCTTGGTCTTTTGTAAAAGCAGAAAAATCATCATATAGAAGTCGGACCCATTTAACCTGCCAACAAAAATTGACACATTAGTTAATGCAATGTACTAATTAACTCACGGAAAAAAAAGTGTTTTGCATTTTTTTTTAATTTCCACATTAGTTGTCAATCCAACCAATTTGAGACACTTTCCTCAACACGCCCCCTCACACGAGATTTTCCAAGAATTTGCTTGAGACAGTGTTTGAACCCCTGACTCAAGTAAACCCTTGGGAGCTCAGTTGCTAACTGAGCTACCCTTGGAGGTTAGTATTTTTCATTTTAAATGATATAAAATTGTGTCATTTTAAGAGAGAGATACACACACAAAAAATTATTTAAGTTTAAAATTAAAAAAAAATCACTTGCTTTCCCTGTCTCATGATTTTCATTTTTCTATGTCTATCTCTCTCCTAAAATGACATAACTTATCATTTAAAATGACAAACACCAAACCCTCAACTCATGTCGTACTAATGATAAGCAATTAATAATGTATGCTTAATAAAGTTAAATTAATACTAGAGTATTACTTCGTGCTCAACCCTTTTCTGAACTTCAAAATGATCTCGCCAACTTCATGTGTAAAAAAGTCACTAGTGGAAAATATATTTATGCATAGACCTATACTTAGAAGTTTTTTTTTTTTTTCAAATAGAGTTGTTAGTTGAGTTTGACAACACGAATATAGATTCTGAGTCATTGACGAGAAAGTATAACATTATAAGTCATATGAGCCTTTCTATTGGCGCAATCACTTAAGAGTCACAATATATTTGAAGAAACTTCGGCATACTCATTTTTTCAAACACATATTTTAATGCTTTCAATCTCAAGATTCCACATTACATACCTATCACTCGTTTCATTTTCATTTGTACCATGTGTCTTTCGTGGATGACTAACATGCACTAACATAATGTGAAACATAAGACATATGGGTTCCTACTTCCAAGAAAAAATGATATATAGTGCTTTTTGGACAATGACATTTCGTGCTCTCGTAAAGGTTGATGGTTTTACAATGTGACACGTAGAATTGGCAGTACCATGAATTGCTGGAAGAAGAAGCTACAAGACAAAGTCCTAGTCAATTTATATAAACGTACCCGCTTGGGTGCTGGCTCAAGAGCAATCCTTGCCCTTGTTATAATTCCAAATTGTCCTAAACCACCAAGAACCGCGTGAAATAACTCTGAATTCGTCTGCGAAGAACAGGTAACAAATTCTCCTTTTCCTAAACCAAACCAAAACTTGATTAAACCTATATAATAATATACTTGAATTGACAAACACTTGGAATAATAAAATTCAACATTCTATTTATTTGTTATATATAAAAGAATTGACCAAATAAGACTTGGACCAATCATATAATCAACATATTCTTAAAAAAAGAGTTTAATCAAGAATTAGAAGATATGAATCCTATGACCGCATGAGCTGGTTTTATAGTTGAGAATTTTTAAAACATGGGACCCGGTGGAAAGCACTTGCTAACATTCACCAAAACTGTAGACAACGATTTTGATAACAACCACTAATTTGGTATTTAAACTTTAAAAAACCAAAATCACGATGAAATTTCTCACAAGAAAATAATAATAATACTATAAAGCTCCCGCTAGATGGATTGTGCATCAGACATATAGTATTAATTATTTTATATATTATTATCTCTAATATATCTTTATACAGGAATTCTTTCGACTTGAAGCGTGGATAATATATAGACTCATTGAGCATCGAAATCGTGATAAGTATTTTTTTTTTTTTTGAAATATTCCAATCGGTTCATTGCTTTGCAACTAATTCGATTCAGAGCGGGTCCAGGATTAAGGCTTTAAATCCCTCCTAAAGGTGGTACTGAGGAGATTCAAACACATGCTCTCATCTCCACCTACTTAGCTCGCATGTGTCAATTGAGCTACCACCATTTGGTAAATCGTGATAAGTTAATCAAAGGCTCTAATGCAATATAAAGGAGGGATATTTCTTACTCCCAAAATCTTCTACTACCACATCTACCATTTAACAAGTGACACTTGGATAATTTTTTTTTCTTTCTCCTTTCCATAAATCATGCCAGTGAGTCCCTATTTTTTATATTGGATAGATGCACTGAGTGAATAATAGAAATGTATGTTTGGTAGATATTTCCAATATAAAGAACTAATTCAAGCCAAAATCTTAAGCAGTTAAGTGAAGGGCACAATATCTCTAACAGTCTATCGTTAAAAAATAAAAACAAAACAAAATGTATGATATAATGGTAAGAAAATTGCATACCAGTGACTACATCCATTTCATGAACATTGCTGATTTGAGGTCCAAAGTGGAATGTATGGCCACCGATACCAGCATTTGAGAGTGTCCCTCCCACAGTCAAGTAAAGATAATCAGTCCAAGAAACAGGTGCAAGTCCATGTTCAAGTGTGGTGTGTAACACATCAATCCATAGTTGCTCCCCTCCAACATCAGCATAGTAACCAACAAAAGGGTCCACAGAGACACTAATCCCAACCCCATTATTTCTTCTTTCTCTGAACCCCGCCATGTCCACCACAACCCCATCACGAGCCATGGCTTGTCCACGAGTGGAATGGCCTTGTCCTCTCGCAGCTATGTTAAAAGGGACAGAGCTGTTATATGAGAGCTTTATAAGCTTCACTATGTCGTATACTGAAGATGGATCAAACACTGCTTTTGGTAAATCATGTACGAGGTTGCCATAGTCCCTTGAAGCTAATTGGATAGCTTCAGGGTCGTCACGGAGCTTGTGAGATATGCTGTTAACGGTTGCAACCTCTGGTGGTAGCAGAGTTTTCCATTGCTCGGTTTTTCCCACTGTGGATATTAAACGTGTTATGGTTATTAGAAGGAGAACGAAGTATGTGGAAAAGGGGTAATTCTCAGCCATTTTGGTTTGAAGAGAATAAGAAAGAGAGAGATAAAAAAAAAAGGGTTGTTGTTGTGGTAGCTTTCTTTGGTGATTGATGTGTTGTTGTGGGTGGAAGGAAGTGGAGGAGGCAGGGGTTATAAATAGAATAGAAGAGGACTTTGCATGATAAAGAGTTAACATACAGAGAGAAGAGAGAGAAGAGAGAGAATCTTTTGTCTTTTAGAGTTAAAAGAATAAAAAAAGGGAAGGCTCAATTATAACGAGGGATAACAGATTTTATCATGGTTGTTGTGCAATTGAATTTTTAAAGTTGGATTGATCATGAAATGAATAAATATTAATTTTTAGTTGTTATTGTACTTTATACCAAAAATAAAATAAAATTTATATCTATGTTTTACACGAGAAAGAGAAGGAAACCAAACTCCTTTGGCTTGGGTCCCTTGATTAGGAATAAATCTTTGGTGCAATTGTTATATCAAGATTCAGTGCATGCCACCAATAGGAGCATTACACATGGTAAGAGAGAAAAAAAGTTGGCAGAAAAAAAAAATTTTAGTTGTAATATTTCTATTGGTGTGATGTGCTGAATCTTTGGTGCAACAGTAGTACCAAAGATTTATTCCTTAACTAGAGGTCTCGAGTTCAAGCACTGAGAATAGAAAAAAAGGATTTGGAAGAGCCGCTCCCGGAAGGGTCTGACAGGGCTCGATTGAGGATTAGAGTCCGGCTCAAGGATACCCTTCATATTACTGGAAACAAAATAAAAATGTATCCTGTGCAAAGGGAGGAATGGCTAAATGTCAAATTCAAAGATACGACTGAACCAGACCATAGATTATATTTGGCCTTCCTTCGGTAACGTCATGAATGAAGTATTAAATTTTTGTGAAGCAATTAAATAAATTAAATAAAGCAATGAAGCAGGCCTTCCAATTGGTACTTGTTTTGTTTGATCGTGTTTTTGTGTTCATCATCATCATGATCTCGAAGATTTCCAGCAATCGAAACCAAAAATTTGCCTTTACAGAGTTAAAAAAATAAAATTATGGAATTGAACTGAGGCCGTTCGATTGTTATCTCATGGTTAAGATTGGTCAAGTTTAGTCAATTTATATACATTACAACGCTTCTATATATTTAATATTACCAATTGGAATTTCTTATTTTAGGATTAAAGAGAGTCAAATTTGTGTAATTATCAAAGGATCTCCCAAGATTTTGTTTTGGGGACCAGAGAACTTCTCATGAATCAATCTATATTACATTCAACTTTTCAAGTTCATGGAAGGGTATTGTCAATGGGAACTGAGGGAGACATCACACCGGATTTTCTTCAGGCCAAGATTTTGTTTGTGATCCTCTATTTACAACATGTAATCAATGAAAATTAATGCTCGGGAAATTGAACTATAACCATAACCCAATAATGTGCTTGTCTCAGTGCACATAAGTCATTGGAATGTCTACATGACATAATTGATTTTCTCCCAGATTCAACATATTTTGAGCTAAAAAAAAATAAAGATGGTAGATTCCATGCCATTATTAAATTGGCAAGGAAGGAATTCATATCATTCATTAGTTGGCTACTGATTGAACTACGCCTAATTTCCCAATTGTTCTTGCCTGAATATATAAAAATCAAAAGCACCTGGCATGCATTTTATCAGAATATAGGAAGAAAACAATGGCATGCCATGCACCCGCAAGAGAATCTAGTGAATTGGTTAGTAATAATTTAATTTGGCTCTGGCAAGCTTCTTGGGGGGTTTTCTGGTTGGTGGTTGAATAAATTTTATATATATATATATATATATATATATATATATATATAGGTAAAATTATTTTTACAGCCACTTTACGTACAGCAACGACAGATGTATGGTTATAATTTTCCTCATTTAATGCTTTCATACTTATATGGTTATGATTCTTTAATGCTTCAAGTATATATATGGCAAGTATTTGATTGTTGCACGTACAGTAGCTACAGAAATATAAATCACACACACACATATATATATATATATATATGGGGTAAATATTTCTATAGCAACTTTAGACAATGTTATTTACAACTGCCCTTTATAACTATGTACTACCTGTGGTATATAGTTATAATATTAAAGTAATTTTTTTTCTCCTTCATTAGTCACTTTTCAGAACCGGTCTGCTCACGTGGAGAAAGAAAAAAAAAAGTAATTTTAATATTATAATTATGTACTATTGGTAATACATAGTTAGAATGGGTAGCCGTAAATAACCTTATCTAAAGTGGCTGTATAAATATTTTTTTATATATAAAGATTGTCAGATTAATAATTAGAACTGCATAAAAATCTGTACCGAATTGTTGTTTTGTGTGGTTCTGACTAAATCAAACGAATTAACCAAAGACAAATGCATGATCTCAGGTCCTAAAAACAGACTTTGATTGGAAGGGAAAATAAATTAGAATAACAACAAAGGGCGTTCAAAGAACAATCTTTGACCTATTGATAAAGCAGGTAGGATGAGCGATCACACAAATAAGACCCTCCACCATGCATGGCTCTGTGGAACCATATTCTACTAATGCTTCACATCGAAGATTGCAATCTTTAACGATACATGTGTTTCATGCATGACTAATAAATGTTATAAAGAAGAAGCCTTGAAATACTAGCTAGGGGTTCATTATTAACCGAAACGGACAGTGCCAATGGAAATTGAAAAGTGTTCCATGTAACTCAGGTTGGAGATACTCAAATCCAGGACTTAATGGACACTACGATGTGTACCTTCCCACATGTTCAAACAGTGATAGTTAGGTCTTCTACCTAACGAAACGAATATCTTTTATCTCTTCAAAAGAAGGGAAAAGAACAAAATGAGAAAAAATTTAGAGTTTCTCCAGCATCAAGAGAAAAATTTTTTTCCGAGTTTCTCCTAGTGTAATTTATAAAAAAAAATCAAAAAAATTTATAAACGGATCCCTCCCCGTAAAGTAAGTTTTGTTGTTCTCAACACATGTGGCATAACAAAATTTGATATCTTGTTGTGCAGGTCCACCATCCGTATCTTGAAGATGTTTGGTAAAATCCAAATTCAACTTGGGAATTGAAAAGAGATGTACCATGTTGCCACCATCAACCACTTAGATTGAATCTTCCACATTTTTCTAGTGTATTATCATAAACAAAACACTGCACATGCAAGACAATATTCTGATAAATCCCAGTAACGGCTATTATTAGAGCTTCGTTGGGTGATCTAAAAACTGCTTTTTTCAACTTAATTTTTTTTTTACTTAGATGCCTGCTCTTAAAAAACAAAAGTTATAAAAAAGCTAAAATTTACTTTTTTAGAAGCTAGAATTTTTAGCTTTTAAAAAAAAAAGTTAAAAGTCAAATATTTTTTTTAAAATTTAAATAATCTTTTTAAAATTTAAATAATTTTTATTTTTATAAAAAATACTTTTAAAATAAAGAAGGTATAATTTTTTTTTTTAAAAGACAATCCAAACGGACTCTTCTTACTTCTTAGTATGCCAATGGGAGTTCAAAGTAGGGGAGGCAATCAAGCACCATTGGGCTACACAACAATCTATGATAATTTTGTAAGTTTACGGGTCTTTGTGTTTCCTATTTATTCTATTCGTATTTAATATGAAACTTTATATATTCATTGTGTCATAGGATCAAAACTATAATCATAATTATATTTTACATCACATATTTTGTAGTAGTGGTGCTTGTATATATCATATATGTATAGTTGTATGTAAGAGAGGAGCTCATTTTCCATACAATAGGAGCATCTATTTCTTTCCCCAAAATAAAAAATATGAGATTATGACGAAAATAACTATAAAAATATGCAAAAATATTACTTTTGTCATATTTAATAAAGGGAAATGTTATTCTTCGGTCGCAGATAAATTATATGTTGCAGTCACATACTTTTCAGGAAACGATTCCGTATCCTGAAAAGCATATATCAGTTGAAAATAATTTCTTTACAATAACATGAAATTAATAGAACCCTTTAATAAATCTTATACCGAATACTTGAACATAAACACTGAAAAAGATTTCGCAAGAGATCGAGAGGATGAAACAAAAAGTCAAGCAAGTACCCTGCACTACAATGGAAAATGGGAAAGAGAGAGGAGCTTGTGGAGGGACTGTTTCTAAGATACTGGATATCTTTATGGGGATCTAGGCCAGCCAGAACTCAAAAGCAATCTGATCACGTGGTCCAAAGAAACAACAAAAACAGCAGCTTTTCAATTCCACAGTGCTAAAACACCACCGTATCCATGTCACTTCAATTGTTGTTTTATGGCGGATAGTGCTATTAACAATATACAGCAGTACGTGCATGGAATTTGAGGAAGTACTATGTGACAGAGAGCATGGATGTCTCCTATCCTATCTCTGTTTTTTTGACCCCACCACGTTGTTTTAATGATTTTCATTTTGTTCTTTAACATGTCACAATAAAATTTCTTACACACACAACATGTGGGACCCATATTTTTTAAAACAAGCAAAATAAATAAAAATTAAGACACTCAAAATGAATCTCTATAACATTACACAATCACTTTTCCTATAACATAACTCTTATAGAACCCTTGTTTAAACTCAATTTTTTTTTTTTTGGAAAAATGTAAATATATAAATTAGACCAAAAGAGATACAATATAGCTGGGGTATACCCGCAAAATCAGGAATACTAGTCAACAAATGCTCCTAGTGCAAAAGCCAAGCTAGAGCTAGACCACTAAGCGCATATGCCTAATACAAGTGGGTTAGATGTGAGTGTCTATACACAAGAAATTTAATCTTGTCAATAACATCATTTACAAAAAAGGACCCATGATAAAAAAGAACACTGTTTCTGCTGAGCCAAATACAGTAAACTGTGGCAGCCAAGGATAAGCATCTTTGCTTGCCAATTGTACTCGAGACGGCTCTGCAGTGAATAAGCTTGTTGATTGTGCCTTGAAGGGAAATGTTTCTCTTTGGAAAGAGACTCCAATCTCTAATAACAGACCAGACCCATAAGACAATGGGGCAAGTGAATAATAAGTGGGGATTTGTCTCCATTTCAGTTTTGCAAAGATAACAGGTTTGGCCTATATTTAAATAGGGAACCTTGTCAAGTGTTAGCAGTCTATTGTTAACGGCTAGCCAAAAAATAAAACTCATCTTCGGTGGGATTGCCGGGTTCCACACAACTTATTTCCAATGGACAAAAAACTTCGATTGTCTAAAGTAATAGTAAGCTTTGCTAGCAATTAATCTTATATATATGTTGCTCTCTTTTTTATTTCACTCTGCCGAAGTTAGTGGTGCTCGCGCAGTTTCGGACTTTCGGTTCAGGTGTTCATTAACATTGTAACAACAAATGATCCAATTCTTTGAACCAGACACCCCAACCCAAGTTGCTTTGACTTTATTTCAATTTTTATCTTATAAATATCATATAATTAGTGACATTATGAAGTGTACGTTTTGTCATCATGTAACATAATGCCTCATTTGTCACTCTTATCCCATTGTATTGATTGATGTGTCTTGTCTCAATTATGAATTGATTGACATTTTATTAATATAATTAAATTAGTTAATTAAAAATTGTTTGTAAAAATTGTTATAACAGTTTATTGAATCAAAGGCCAGTCAAGACACCTCGTCCCTTTTTATACCATATAGTTTTGAATAGCATTACTTTTTCTTTTTCTTTTTTGGTAAGCTTGAATAGCATTACTTTTTTTTTTTTTTTTTTGGTAAGCTGAATAGCATTACTTTATTAGTATTATTGAAGACATGTATAATGTTTTTTATTAGAAAGGTATTTAGTCTATAGACAATAATTTTTTTTCCCCTCGACTACAGTACTTTTATAATTGTATAAATACACTCCAAAAGTTGTATAAAAATGGTGAAATTAGAAGGGATTAATGCTTTTTCCACAAATAAGAAATAATAGCATATATATGAGAGTGGGTGTGGCCCTATGAAAAAGAGAAAAAAATTGAAGTTCACTCACATGTGAGAGGGTGAGGTTCCATGAGAAGAAGAAAAAGTACGATCCACACACTTCCATTTCATTTGTTAATAGAGCACTACTAGAAGAAGAAAAAAAATTGACGGAAAATTTCCGTCAAAAATGGTTAGAATTTCATTGAAAATGACGTTTTTGATGGAATTTTCGACAGTAATGAAGTCGTCGAATATGTCTTCGTGGGTAATAATTTTTTCGACGGAATTAGAGATTCTGTCGAAATTTTTTGATGGAAATTATTTTCGTCGAATTTTTTCTACGGAATAAGTTCTGTGGAAAATTTCTATGGAAAAATAATTTCGTCGAAATTTTTCGACAAAAAATGAATTAAATTCCGTCGAAAAATCTTGTCTCAATTTTTGAGGGAAATAGATTCCATAAAAAAATTTCGACGAAAATTGAATATAATTTCGTCGAAAAAAATTCTTGTAATAATTTTTGACGGAAAACATATTCCGTCGAAAATTTTCGACAGAAAATGAATGAAATCTCGTCGAAAATTTTTGTAATAATTTTTTGTGGAAAATATATTCCGTCGAAATTTTTCAACGGAAAATGAATGAAATTTCGTCGAAGAATCTTGTAATGATTTTCGACGGAAAACAAATTCTGTCTAAAATTTTAGAATTTTTTTTTATAAATTTTTGCTTTACAAAATTAATATGAAATTTCTATACTGCACCTGCTAAAAAAATATAATCAAAGTAAATAATATATCAAAATGAAATCTTCTTAATCAATACATTAAATGCACAAAAGTCCATATCATATATTAGGCTAAGTATCCAAAATCACTACTAAAAAATGCTATTTTTTCGACGGAAAAATTCCGTCGAAAATGGTTAAAATTCCGTCGAAAATGATGTTTTCGACGGAATTTTCGACAGAAATGAAGTCGTCGAATATCTCTTCGTGGGTACTAGTTTTTTCGACGGAATTAGAGATTCCGTCGAAAATTTTTCACGGAAATTATTTCCGTCGAAAAATTTCAACAGAATGAATTTCCGTGGAAATTTTTCGACCGAATAATTTCTGTGGAAAGTTTTCGACGGAAAAATAATTCCGTTGAAATTTTTCGACGGAAAATGAATAAAACTCCGTCGAAAAATCTTGTAATAATTTTTGACGGAAAACACATTCCGTCGAAAATTCTCGACGGAAAATGAATAAAATTCCGTCGAAAATTCTTACAATAATTTTCTACGGAAAACAAATTCCGTCAAAAACTTTCAACGGAAAATGAATTAAATTCCGTCGAAAATTCCTACAAAAATTTTCTACGGAAAAAAATTCCGTCGAAATTTTCGACGGAAAATGAATTAAATTCCGTCGAAAAATCCTGCAATAATTTTTGACGGAAAACAAGTTCCGTCAAAAAATTTCGACGGAAAATGAATTAAATTCCGTCGAAAAATCCTGCAATAATTTTTGACGGAAAATAAATTCCGTCAAAAAATTTCGACGGAAATTGAATGATATTCCATCGAAAAATCTTGCAATAATTTTTGACAAAATTGCTTTTCCGCCAAAATAATTTTTTTATTTAATTTCTTTCTACAAAATTAATACCAATTTATATTTTGAACCTAATAAACAAATATAATGAAAGTGAATAATATATCAAAATGATATACTTATTGTATACAATTAGCTAGAAGTGTACAATAAGTATATATTTTAACCTTAAAAAATTAACAAATAAAATTTAAATATCAATACACAATGCAATACTAACTTCATAATTCAACAAAATAATTCTCTCAAATCTTTTTTGAACTTTATATCAATACACAATACTTCTATTTGAACACATACAATATTCAACTTCACCAAATACTCAAACCTAAGAGTGATAAGTTTTGCAGACTTATGATAAGAAGCCTAGTCTTCTTACATATGGATAATGATTATAAATGGATAAACTTCAAATATTCCTCCTAGTCAAGGCTTTCCTTGACTTGAACTCTCCTTGGCCTTTTTCTCCGTTTCCGACCATTTTTTTCATCAGGAGCATCATCTTCCAATTTGGAACTATCCACGGTGGGGAAATGCCTAATTAATAAAACCATATTATAGTGAATATCTAAATATTCTATTTTGGAAGAAATTAACAAAAATATTATTTTATATTAAAATATTCAAATGTTAAAGCAATTTCAAAGCCAAGTGAGATACAATCATCAATTTAATTAATCTAAGGACACATGAACTAAAAACAATTAATAAACATGGTACTTTTCTAGTAGTGAGACGAGAGATACCTAGCTGTGCTATAGATGAGAGACCAATTTAGGTTCTTAAAAGCATTCACTCAACTTATAACTGGAAAAAGGACCACTACTAGATGGTACTGAGATTTGCACAACATAAGTTGGAGTCTATATATGCATATAATTTCAAGATCTAAAAATATTTAAATTTAATTAGTTATCTAACTGTACATGTTTCAATATTGAGATGCATGTATTTCTCCAAAAATATTCATATTCTAGTTAATCAATGTCTCAAAGACTAGAAAAAATTAATACATAAAAAGTAATGACGTACCCCTGTCTGTTGCTTAAGGGTTTTGTTTGTTTTATGTGCATTATCTTACTCTATGCAGGTTAATACATCAAAAGTAATGAACTTAATTTATTTTTTTATTTTTGGTAAGCATGAACTTAATTAACCACAAGAAAGTTTGACAAACGTATATTTATATTCTAGTTAATCAATGTCTCAAAGACTAGAAAAAGTTAATACATAAAAAGTAATGACGTACCCATGTTTGTTGCTTATGGATTTTGTTTGTTTTATGTGCATTATCTTACTCTCTGCAGGTTAATACATAAAAAGTAATGAACTTAATTTTATTTTTTTATTTTTTGGTAAGCATGAACTTAATTAACTACAAGAGAGTTTGACAAACGTATCACAATAAATATTGTAAGTCAATAAATTATAAATATTTTCTAAGTTGGATATTGCTAGAAAAAAAAATTAATACCACAATAACTCAAATGTTACATATATATAGTATTAATACAGGTTCTTATATGAACCTTATCTTCATAACAAATAATATGTAAGTATCAAGTTAGCTTAAATCTTTAACCTCGATTCAAAAATACCTCCACATGTTCAAGAGGCAGAGGGATGTCAATCGTGCGCATCACCTTCTGGGGTAGGGTCTTCTTACAATGAGACCAGCGAAATACATCAATCAAGACATTATCATATTCAGCTTTGTCATCAATTGTAGTATGAGTGGTGATTTTGAGACTTTTCTATATCTGGGTCATACAACTGAGTTGCTGGTGCAGCCTTCATCACTTTGTCTCGAGCATAACAGAGCTCATATCTACAAAGAATTGACTCATATAAGTACAGTTTCTTCATAACTTTAACTAGACTTCCCAATAAGATATTAAAAAGCAAATATTGAAAAAGGGTGACACCGCTCAACAACTGCAGCACCCCAAGCACGGGAACTTACATTGTTTCTGAGGGTAGAAATATAGCCTGATATTACACACATAATTAGTATCTTTAGATAATTCAAATAAAGCTTCAACAGTAAAAGCAATATCATTCACGACAAAGGAGTGAAACCAACAAAACTGACTCATTATATATATATATATATATATATATATATATATAATACAAACAAAATTGACTAAGTTTTAAGAGGGTGCGTGGTGCAGGAGATATGACTATTTGTGATGCAAGAATTGCTTTTTTTCATACATGGAGTAGCTTTCCGATTAAGATATTCAACCCCCTCCCATATAAAATCCAAAGACCAAGGCTCTGAACCTCATTGATAACCTGTCACATTTGAAAGTACCTACATCTTATTGTTATCATAGACTTTGTATGTATAAAATTTGTTGAGCCAATTGAGACTTTCAATCAGATCCTGCAACATCTATACTCTTTACTGACACTCTGCCATCAATATATTTTGTCCTTTCTTTCTTCAATCATCTGCCCTAAATTTCCTTCAATTCACAAATAAGTTATATCAGCCAAATAATAGCTACTCGAGCATGCATTAAGTGTTGTAATCAAACATGTAATGAGTTATATGTTTCTTTTTTATTAAGAATTAAAAATACTAATACCAAAACTCAAGCATAATTTATAGCTATTAAATGCTAATTGTAATCAAACATGTAATGAGTTATATGTTTCTTTTTTATTAAGAATTAAAAATACTAATACCATAACTGAAGCATAATTTATAGCTATTAAATGCTAAATTTAGTAAGTAGATAAGCCACGGAATGTATTTGTACTATGGTAAATTCAGAGCTAAGCCACAGAATGTATTTGAACTCAGGTAAATTCAGAGCTTCAAGTCTAAGCATATGAAAAATGAAATGGCTCCAACTCTTTCTCTTTATCTATCTCTTACTACCCCTTTCTTCCGCTGGTACACAATTTACAGTCAACATCCAGCGCCACAAAGACAACTCCAAAATCTCCAACTATAATCTTCACAGCTTTAACCGTAAACTATAAGTTTTAACAGTAAATATATTCCCAGATAATACTTCAAAACCACTTAGAGGCAATTCAATGTTATTGAAGACATCAGTGCCAAGACTTTACTAAAAATATTAATATAATAACCTAAGCTAGCCAAACAAGGACCACAAGTTACATAAAAGGCCTTGGGACTTTATACAAAAACTGAAACATTGAGCTGTAAAAGTAGGGAAGGCGTCATAGTGATAAATAAATAAATAAAGACTAGTGACTTGAGCATTTGGTCCAATGGCTATCAGGTCCAAGACTATATTCCCCTTTCCCCCTTCATAGGCCGTACAACTATTTAGATGAGAAAAATTAAAGAGAAAGAAGACCAGTAGAGGCAAATGAGGGCATTCAAAGGTAAAATAAGAGTTACACATAATTGACAACAAAAATTCTGTACACATTATTCACATTCCAGAGGAAAAGAAATGAAAGATCGATTCAAAAATACCTCCACATGTTGAAGAGGTAGAGGGATGCCAATCGTTTGCAGTCCCTTTTGGGTAGAGGCTTCTTACAACCTAAGGGTTTTGTTTCGGTGCTCTCTCACTCGCCGGAAGTTCTGGTTCTGAACAGCGCCGCTGCATAGTTGAAGAGGGATTGGGGTTTGAGAGAAATAAAGACGAAGAAGATGATGAATGGGGATGTGAAAGAGGAAGCGGGAGCCGTGAATAACTTAGAAAAAAAAGGGAACTTTTAGCTGGTTAAAAATCAAGAGGGGACCTTTTTTTTTCTTATATTTTTTTCAAAAATCTTCGACGGAATCCGTTTTCCGTCGAAAAACTTACAAAATCAATTTCCTTTTTATTTATTTTATTAATCTGTTTTCAACGAAATTCTTTTTCCGTGGAAAATCTTCGACGGAATCAGTTTTCCGTCGAAGATTTCATAAAAATTAATTTTTTTTTATTTATTATTTTGGAATTGATTTCGACGGAATTTTATTTCCGTGGAAAATCTTCAACGGAATCAGATTTCCGTCGAAGATTTCATAAAAATTAATTTCTTTTGATTTATTTTTTGAAATTGTTTTCGACGGAATTCTTTTTCCGTGGAAAATCTTCGACGGAAATATGATTTCCGTCGAAAAATTCATAAAATTAATTTCTTTTTTATTTATCTTTTTCAAATTGATTTCGACGGAATTTTATTTCCGTTGAAAATCTTCGACGGAAATCTTTTTCCGTGGAAAATCTTCGACGGAATTAGTTTTCCGTCGAAGATTTCATAAAAGTTAATTTCTTTTTGATTTATTTTTTTGGAATTGTTTTCGACGGAATTCCTTTTCCGTGGAAAATCTTCGACGGAATCAGTTTTCCGTCGAAGATTTCATAAAAATTAATTTATTTTTGATTTATTTTTTTGGAATTGTTTGCGACGGAATTCCTTTTCCGTGGAAAATCTTCGACGGAATCAGTTTTCCGTCGAAGATTTCATAAAAATTAATTTATTTTTGATTTATTTTTTGAAATTATTTTCGACGGAATTCCTTTTCCGTGGAAAATCTTCGACGGAAATATGATTTCCGTCGAAAAATTCATAAAATTAATTTCTTTTTTTATTTATCTTTTACAAATTGATTTCAACGGAATTTTATTTCCGTGGAAAATCTTCGACAGAATCAGTTTTCCGTCGAAGATTTCATAAAAATTAATTTCTTTTTGATTTATTTATTTGGAATTGTTTTCGACAGATTCCTTTTCCGTGGAAAATCTTCGACGGAATTAGTTTTCCGTCGAAGATTTCATAAAAATTAATTTCTTTTTGATTTAATTTTTGAAATTGTTTTCGACGGAATTCCTTTTCCGTGGAAAATCTTCGACGGAAATATGATTTCCGTCGAAAAATTCATAAAATTAATTTCTTTTTTATTTATCTTTTACAAATTGATGTCGACGGAATTTTATTTCCGTGGAAAATCTTCGACGGAATCATTTTTCCGTCGAAGATTTCATAAAAAATAATTTCTTTTTGATTTATTTTTTTGGAATTGTTTTCGACGGAATTCCTTTTCCATGGAAAATCTTCGACGGAATTAGTTTTCTGTCGAAGATTTCATAAAAGTTAATTTATTTTTGATTTATTTTTTTGGAATTGTTTTCGACGGAATTCCTTTTCCGTGGAAAATCTTCGACGGAATCATTTTTCCGTCGAAGATTACATAAAAATTAATTTCTTTTTGATTTATTTTTTTGGAATTGTTTTCGACGGAATTCCTTTTCCGTGTAAAATCTTCGACGGAATCATTTTTCCGTCGAAGATTTCATAAAAATTAATTTATTTTTGATTTATTTTTTGAAATTGTTTTCGACGGAATTCCTTTTCCGTGGAAAATCTTCGACGGAATCAGTTTTCCGTCGAAGATTTCATAAAACTTAATTTCTTTTTGATTTATTTTTTTGGAATTGTTTTCGACGGAATTCCTTTTCCGTGGAAAATCTTCGACGGAATCATTTTTCCGTCGAAGATTTCATAAAAATTAATTTCTTTTTGATTTATTTTTTTGGAATTGTTTTCGACGGAATTCCTTTTCCGTGGAAAATCTTCGACGGAATCATTTTTCCGTCGAAGATTTCATAAAAATTAATTTCTTTTTGATTTATTTTTTTGGAATTGTTTTCGACGGAAGAATCAGTTTTCCGTCGAAGATTTCATAAAACTTAATTTCTTTTTGATTTATTTTTTTGGAATTGTTTTCGACGGAATTCCTTTTCCGTGGAAAATCTTCGACGGAATCATTTTTCCGTCGAAGATTTCATAAAAAGTAATTTCTTTTTGATTTATTTTTTTGGAATTGTTTTCGACGGAATTCCTTTTCCGTGGAAAATCTTCGACGGAATCATTTTTCCGTCGAAGATTTCATAAAAATTAATTTCTTTTTGATTTAATTTTTGAAATTGTTTTCGACGGAATTCCTTTTCCGTGGAAAATCTTCGACGGAAATATGATTTCCGTCGAAAAATTCATAAAATTAATTTCTTTTTTATTTATCTTTTACAAATTGATGTCGACGGAATTTTATTTCCGTGGAAAATCTTCGACTGAATCATTTTTCCGTCGAAGATTTCATAAAAAATAATTTCTTTTTGATTTATTTTTTTGGAATTGTTTTCGACGGAATTCCTTTTCCGTGGAAAATCTTCGACGGAATTAGTTTTCCGTCGAAGATTTCATAAAAGTTAATTTCTTTTTGATTTATTTTTTTGGAATTGTTTTCGACGGAATTCCTTTTCCGTGGAAAATCTCGACGGAATCATTTTTCCGTCGAAGATTTCATAAAAATTAATTTCTTTTTGATTTATTTTTTTGGAATTGTTTTCGACGGAATTCCTTTTCCGTGTAAAATCTTCGACGGAATCATTTTTCCGTCGAAGATTTCATAAAAATTAATTTATTTTTGATTTATTTTTTGAAATTGTTTTCGACGGAATTCCTTTTCCGTGGAAAATCTTCGACGGAATCAGTTTTCCGTCGAAGATTTCATAAAACTTAATTTCTTTTTGATTTATTTTTTTGGAATTGTTTTCGACGGAATTCCTTTTCCGTGGAAAATCTTCGACGGAATCATTTTTCCGTCGAAGATTTCATAAAAATTAATTTCTTTTTGATTTATTTTTTTGGAATAGTTTTCGACGGAATTTCTTTTCCGTGGAAAATCTTCGACGGAATCATTTTTCCGTCGAAGATTTCATAAAAATTAATTTCTTTTTGATTTATTTTTTTGGAATTGTTTTCGACGGAAGAATCAGTTTTCCGTCGAAGATTTCATAAAACTTAATTTCTTTTTGATTTATTTTTTTGGAATTGTTTTCGACGGAATTCCTTTTCCGTGGAAAATCTTCGACGGAATCATTTTTCCGTCGAAGATTTCATAAAAATTAATTTCTTTTTGATTTATTTTTTTGGAATTGTTTTCGACGGAATTCCTTTTCCGTGGAAAATCTTCGACGGAATCATTTTTCCGTCGAAGATTTCATAAAAATTAATTTCTTTTTGATTTATTTTTTTGGAATTGTTTTCGACGGAATTCCTTTTCCGTGGAAAATCTGCGACGGAATCATTTTTCCGTCGAAGATTTCATAAAAATTAATTTCTTTTTGATTTATTTTTTTGGAATTGTTTTCGACGGAATTCCTTTTCCGTGGAAAATCTTCGACGGAATCATTTTTCCGTCGAAGATTTCATAAAAATTAATTTCTTTTTGATTTATTTTTTTGGAATTGTTTTCGATGGAATTCCTTTTCCGTGGAAAATCTTCGACGGAATCAGAATTCCGTCGAAATATCATAAAATTAATTTCATTTTGATTTATTTTTTTCAAATTATTTTCGACGGAATTCTTTTTCCGTAGAAAATCTTCGACGGAATCAGATTTCCGTCGAATATTTTTTACGGAACTTAATTTCCGTCAAAAATTATCGACGGAATACATTTTCCGTTGAAATTTCCGTCTTTAATTTTGACGAAATATTTTCCGTCGAAAATTTCCACTTTTTCTAATAGTGAATGTCATACAATTAACAAGTGGTGTACAGTAACTATATATTGTAACATGTATACAAATAAAAATACAAAACTGACTTCATAATTCAACGAAACAATTTCCTCGGAGTCTTTTTTGAATTTCATATCAATACACAATCATTCTATTCCAACAAATATAATATTCAACTTCATCAAGTACGTAATATATGTATTGGTGAAAATGATGCTATTAATCTACTGAAAAGAGAAGAAAAAAAAAGACATGATGAACTAAAAAAATGAGACAAGTACGTAACGCAGTTTAACTTTCTTATAATAAGTTAAAATATCTTCAGTAATTAAGATCCATTAATGTAACTATTCTTATTAATTAGAAGTGAAGAATGAATGAGGTATTAGAGAAAATTTAACTGGCTAACTCATTGTGTAGACAAGAGAAAATAAACGTACAGCAGAAACATTATCAATCACGTTGTATATCATCGATTATTTCACACGCCTATTGTGTTACAGCCAACAAACTTGATACGAAGTGATATGAAAATTTCAAGAAACTATTTGTTTGAAGCTATGTAGCTACATAAAATGATACCTTCAGCTTTTACGTACAATAAAAGATGGGAAATTGAACATCGGCAAACCAAACCAACCTTTCTCCTGTAATTGGATATAAGATAACTCTCTCATGTTGTCTCACATCAAAAATTATGTCACTATTTTTTCTTTTTTCTTTTTTTTTAATAAATGATGGGCCCCACCACAATATGTGTCTATTAGGAGATAACTATAACTATTTTGTATACAACATGAGAAAATAGAATCTCATAAAAGATTACCTGCAATTGAACATCGGCCATACAAGGTATGTAGTGTGATTTTTAGCAACCAAACCAACTTTCTCCTGTAATTGGATATAAGTTAGATATGATTCTCCTTATTTGTTGCAGGTCTATTTTCTTAAGGTAGAATCTTCTTATTTCGTTTTATTTAAGCAAAGACTTAATAAAAGTTATTTTTCTCTGAAATTCCAAATATTTAATTTTAACAAAAAAGCTATAGATCGATTTTTGTTGAATATAAATTACATTTTTGGCCAAGCTTAATAACTATTTTGTATTCGGAATTGGTGACACCATATATACACGCAGAATCTTTCATTTTATAAATTGCGCACCTCAAATCTGGATAAAATTCTTAAATTATGAGAAACTTTTGGGTCCCCATATCTTTGATTATATATTGAAGGATTTCTCTTACAATTTTTTTTTAACAGACTCTGACAAATTTTAAATGTTACAGAACATATGATTCTTGGGATCAAATAATTATTTTAGCTCTGCTAATATTAAATTTGATATGCATGATTAGTTTGTCTTGTAACAGTTTTTAGGTCTTAATTTGATAGGCATGATTACTTCTTGTGATCAATTTTCCCCCTCCCCACAAAATTAGGAGGAGAAAGAAAGTAAAAAATCACAAAAACATATCAAATTTATTTAAAATGACACAAATTTATGTCTTTAAAATTATAAATATTTTTTCCCTTTCGGTAAACTCTTTATGTGTGATTTAGTCCATGTTCAAATACTAAAATTATTATTTTTAAAAGTTCTTGTATTTAAATCTCTAATATTACAAAAACCAATAAATAGAGTTAAAGTTTTCCAACCACTTAAACCACACTTAAGTATATAATCACAATTTACTTGAGTAAAAATTTGCGAATGATTGTGGGCTTTTTTTTGGATTACATCCGGTATCTCCACAACCGATAGCCATGAGACTAATCTCTCGCCCCGAGTTAGTGTACAAAGCGATAAAGAGTTGGCCACAGAATGCTTTCCATTCACAAGAGTTAGGGTTCAAACTCCCAACCACTTGCTTAACGAATGAGATCCTGAACCATCACGCACACCCAGATTGTGGGCTTAGCTCATACATTAATCAGCACCACTGACTGTAACTATGGAAGATTTTTAAATATTAGTGTTTTGTAATATTAGTTTTCCTTTTCAAAAAAAATTGTTGCTAAATGAATTTATCTAGAATGTTAATTAATTACTAAATTTATTTATTTTTATTCTTTTTAATTTTCCATAAAAAAGAATATAATAATATTTAAAAAAATTAACTATACTTCCTCCGCCAACAAAAATATTATATTATTTTTTAACTATAAAACTTTTATGTGAAGGATTACAAATTAAGTAGTAAAAGTTACATATATACTACCTATTTAATCACCATTGAATCAAAGAGAGAATGCTAAAAAGTTTTTAAAAAAAGAGAAAAGGTTAATCCAATGGTGATTAGATAGGTAGTGAGTTGGTAATAGAAGATTTTGATAATAAGAATATCTCTCTTCTACTTTTAAATGTTATAGATTGAATTGCAAAATTTACATATTCATAAAAAATTACAATTTCAAAATAATATATCATTCTTAATTTGAAAGAGAGGATTGAAGTATCATATCACTATAATATTTAAAAGATCAACTTAAAAATTAATTAAAAAAAAATAGAGATGATATGATTAGCATATATCCCTATGTGACATTTCATAGGTAACAGCTAAGTCTCGCGTGGCATTTGATTTAACAGGCACTAAATGCTGAGTAATTTGGTGAGGGGGCGGTTCCCACCTGTGTAGGGAGAGAATTTTGTGCGTTTCGGGACCATCATTTTTTAGGTGGTCCTTTAGGATAAATTTGAGGGTAAAATTAAAAAAGAAAAAAAATAATAGGGGTAAAAAGAGAAAAAAAATTAGTGTTGTTAGATAGAACACCAAATCATTAGATCGTCATGGAATATACAAAATATTTCCCTAACGTGGAGTAACAAAGAACAGCTCCCTAAGTAGTCATATTCACAAAACAATCAATTACTGTTACCATAATCGTACTTCTAGACACTCTATACCTTCAGTTTTTAAACATTGAATTTGTATATTATTATATAAAAGACATTCAGAAAAGTGAGAGATAGTGATTGTAAATTTGTAGTTTACTAGGGAGGCAAATCAGGGTGTTTTTTGTTTTTTTTATAAACAATCAGGGTGTTTTTTTTTAATCCGTGTATGAATGCACCAATTTGAATACAATATCTATTTATTTACGGGGATTAATGTTTTTCATATAATTTTATTTCTTATATATATATATATATATATATATATATATATATATATTAAATAATTTTATCTTTTATTTATATGTTAATGGTCACACATGATTTATAAAAGTTAAACTCGAACCTTATCTGTTATGGGTCAAGGTTCATATCGATTTTTAAAATTTATTTATTTTTCTAAAAAAACTTGAAAATAACAAGTAAAATTGTATGAAATATGTGGATTAAGGCATGACTCACAGCGGGATATTTTAAAATCATCAAAATTTTAAAAATTTTATTAAATTTTTTTTTCTTTTCAAATTAACACAGAAATTATACAAATGAACCTGTAAGACAATATGATAATAATTTATATTATTTTTCCATATCCGAATAGGAATAGGATAAGTATTTTAGCATGTTATGGTCGATAATGTTTCGTTCCTAAAGTTTAAGCTGCCAAAGATTTCCTCTTGCGGTAAAATAAATGCTTTTTAAAGTGAAATCATGTCAAACATCAGCTTCAGAACTTGTTTGTAGATATCAGGTACACAGTGAAGAGGACCACTTAATAATTTTGTGCTCCTTTTCACAATATCAATTTTTTATTTCCTTTTTTTATCCCTATTATTTTTTTTTCATTAATTCATCAATGTAAATGTACCAAAACCAATGACGGCAATCATTAGTGCTCAATTTCACTGTCTACTCTTTTTGAACACTGTGATTGTAATGGACAAGTTGGTACATCTTTAAACAAACAGCGACATGACTGACAATATGCTTCCAACTCGATTCTTACTTTTGCAAATAATTAATTTAATTCAAAAATTTAAATTAGTGGATAAAATTATATTAATAAATTTTATATATTTTTAATACGTTACTCAATACCTACATGAGTTTATTGGATTTAAAAAATATATAACGTACATGTCTGTCTATCTGTGTTAAAATAAAAAATTTCACAAAAAAGTAAAATTTTGCAAAGAAACATGAATATCCCAAATATTTATATTAAACTGTAAAATAGTTAATTTAATCCAAAAATTTAAACTGATAATTGAGATTACATTAATAATTTTTATATATTACTAACAGTTTTAAATTAATAAAGCTATTATTTTTGCGTCAACGAAAATGGGAGAGCGGAAAAAAGTTATTTTTTGAAGTGTCTTATGAAATTTATATTAATAAATTTTATATATTTTTAATACGTTACTCACACAAGAGTTTATTGGATTTAAAAATATATAATATACGGGCTGTCTATCTGTATTAAAATAAAAAATTTCACAAAAAAGTAAGGATGTGAGAATTGAACCCGTTACCGAGATTTTGATATCTGTAAATAATTAATTCAACTCAAAAATTTAAATTGATGGGTGAGATTACTTTAATAATTCTTATATATTAGTAACAGTTTTAAATTAATAAAGCTATTATTTTTGCGTCAACGAAAATGGGAGAGTGGGAAAATGTTATCTGAGACCTATGGAATTTTTAAAAATATTTATATTTATACTTCGAAAGCGATTCTACCTTACCACATCTAAAATATAATTTTTAAATAAAAACAAAGTTTCAGTAATAAAAATTGATAAAAGTGTTTGTCATTTTAAATGACACAAAATTATGTTATTTTAAAAGAGAGAAACACAAAATTAAAAAAATTTATTTAAAATTTAACTTAAAAAACCACCCATTACTCTCACATGATTTTTATTTCTTGTGTCTATCTCTCTTGTAAGATGACATAACTTATGCCATCCACTAATAAAAGTTACAAACTAAATGATAAAAGTTTATAACTTTATAAATATGTAACTTTTATCATTATTTTATATTTTTCACTACTCAATTTGTAATAGTTAACATAAAACCCGTAAATATATTTAAAAGGAGGACCGAAATGCATTCCGTAACTTTTGATATTCAAACATTTCATCGTATAGAAAAAAAAATTCTCTACAAACAGGGTCAAAAAATAAAATGATTGCAATGCACATTCTTAATAACCACCAGAGCCGGCAATAGCTAACTTGGTAATAAGATACTTGAGTAATAAAAAAGAAAGATATTGATTCAATCCCCACATATTATTTTTGGTAGGGATTTAATAATTTTCATTTCTAACCCATTTTGCACTCTAAATTATCTTATAGCATGCTTAGAAAACCAAAATTTATGAGGTTATCAAAGGAAGCTAACTCCTATGAAAGAATTAAAGTTGGATAACTAAAAAAAAACATCGCTCATAGGATCACAATCATTTTATGTTATTTGGTGCAGGGATCAATTTTTTCAGTTTCTTGAAAAATCTTTAGGGGCCAAAGGATATGCAAAAAATCTTTCGGTTGGGGGATTACAACAAGCTTAGAAACCCACCCTCAAAAAAGATGGGCTAGCCCAAATGGGCCGTCCCACCTTTTAATTATGAAAGTACCTCCTAGCAACGTAAAAAAAAAAAGTTGGGTAACTAAAAAAAAACCATCGCTCATAGGATCACAATCATTTTATGTTACTTTTATTTCCGAAAAGGAAAACATAATGCAAAATAGTTCCATTTCCAAGAGACAAGTTGATTACGAGTAGATAGGTAGGAAGTACATGAGTACTACAATTATGTCCAGATCCTCTTCTCTCTCTTCCCACGCTTGGATGCGCCAATTGTCCATTGAAAACTCTATGAAGCTTTTATTGGTCACACAAACATATCTAGCCAGCGTGTAATTTGTACCTGAATTTCAGTTTTTCAGCCATTGGGTCATTTGGAACAGGGTTTTCGTTTTAGCCTATGTGCACTTGCCTTGTGCAAAGCATGGAGGAAGAGTGATCATTTTGTCACATCTGACCAAAAAAATTACCACATTGCTATGCAACAATAAATTTTTTCAGAATGTCACGTGGGATAATTCGCTATATTGTGTAGCGAGAATAAATCTTTGGTACTATTGTTATACCTAGATTCAGTGCATCCCATCAATGGAAGCATTACACATCAAAGGAGAGAGAAAAATATAGCAGAAAAAAGAGAATTCTGATTGACATGTAATATTTTTATTGGTGGGATGCACTGAATCTTTGGTACAACAGTAGTCCCAAAGAATTATTCGCGTAGCGAAATATGCTTGCAAATAATTCGCTACATAGTGTAGCGAATTATGCCACGTCAGAATGCACAGTCAGCAAGAATGACACGTGTCAAGTAGGTAGTAATTCGCTACCCTTTCTAGCATATTATGTTCGCGAATGATTTTTTGACACGTGACACACTTTCGCAGGAAAAAGTTGACGTGTCATAATTCGTTATTATTGTTTGCGAATTTATTCTGCAATATGACCATTTATCACGAAATTATTGACAGTTAGGTAAAAAATATTGTTTCCGTGGCATTTGGATAAAAAATTGGGTTTTACCAGTGATAGCGAATTATGACACATGCAGTTAGATAAAAAATACTATTTAGGTAATATTTGGATAATTTTTTTTTGATAAAACATGACATTTTCATCATAGTTCCCACGATGGGAGTAAGGTTCTTCTTAGAAGGGGTTAAAGGAGATTGGTAAAATGTGGATATTATTGAAAAAGCTGAACTTTGTGGATCCACTGGTCTAATGACGATATCTTTCCAAAGATTCTGCTTCTTGTGTTGTCAATTTTCGAAGGTAATGAGTGCCCCTCGGCTAGGAGACAAATTGTTTCCATTTCTCAGTCCCTTTACTATTCTCCTAAGTCCTAATGGCGAGAGGATGACAACTGAAATTTCCTTGTTTCCAGTAAAAACAATAGGTCAAGTGATTTGTTTGAGAATTTGTGACTTCACCTTGTTCGGTTTGTTTAGTAAAATAATTAGTTCAAAGTGATGGGACGACAGGATAGTTTTACCTCAATTTAATTACCTTCTCAATTTTAATAATTAATTGTTGTATTTAATAATTGGGTAATAATTTTTGTAATGTTGTATCAATTTGAGAGAGATTAATAAATTATAACGGTTAAATATAATTAAATCAACATTAATATTTGGTACAAAACATGTATAATTTAAGTGTAACGGTTTTAATTAATCAACATTATTTTCTTTTAATTTCAGTGTAATTTATTTTCTTCCCCACATTAAAAGATAAATTAAAAGATAAAAAGAATATATAATTATTTCACAATTTAACCAAACGCCTCCTAAGATTGATTTTTTTTTTTTTTTTAAAAAAAAGATAGGTCACCGAGCGTTTAATTACTCTAATAATAAAGATATTTTATATTGATAATTTTTTTTTTTTTTTTTGGGATAAGTTTACTTTAGGAAAGTCATTTAATTGTGTTATTTTGATTGTGCCAAAAGTGGCATCATGTTCATATCATAGCCTAGGCGGTGCCTAATGTCGGTCGCCTTCATTTTGGTTCTCTGTGTGTTTTTTGTTATATATTTTGGAATAGGTTGTTGTTAATACCAAAAAAAAATTACTAATGTCACTGTTATATTTCAATTATTGATTTCCGTACATCAACAATTATTATTTCAACAAATTAAACTCATTAATTAATTATTAATTCATAATAAATAATAACCGTTGATTAACGAAAATCAACGGTTAAGATATGATATGATAGTGACATTAGTAGTAACATTATTTAATAGTAATAATATCTTATCCCATATATTTTATATATTATACTACAAAGTAATTATTCCAATAAATATGACCATTATGTTAATTTACTCAAAGTAGTTATTTAGTCACAAAATTACACACACATAAAGAAAGGGAAAAATATTTATCATTTTAAAATATACAACTTTATGTTATTTTTAATGAAATAATGTCATTTTAATGTGTTTTTTATATTTTTTTTGGTTAACTCAACCTTATTTATCTCTTTATGCAGAGTTGTTTTTTTTTTTGACATTTTCTCTCCTCCACTTTCTTTTCCCCCCCTAATATTATGGAAGAGAGAGAATGTAAAAAAATACCAAAAATATATCAAAATGACATAATTTCATTAAAAATGACACAAAGTTATATCATTTAAAATAATAAACTGATAATTATATTCAGAGTGGTGAGTGTATTATAAAATCGGAATAAAAAAAACAGTAATTCGGCAATACAGAGCTACAAGTAAGAAAAACACAATTATGAAACAAACCTTCAAAACAATTTAATTCATATTACAAACTTTTTCCAATTTGTCTTTGGATTCTTTACCACAAACTTTTGTTTTATTTTTTTGCAATATATATATATATATATATATATATATATATATATATATATATATATATATATATATATATATATATATAAAAAAGTTATTGTAATTTTATTTATTTTTATATCATATACATTGAAGGGAAAAATGTTTATGCCTTTTAAATTACATAAATATCCTTCATTAATCAAAACGACGTAGTGACCCATATCTTTATTTTTTTTGTCAACTCTCTCTCTTTCTTTATCTACCTCATATATATATATATATATATATATATATATATATATATATATATATATATATATATATATATATATATATATAGGGATTAACGTTTCTCCTATCATAAAAAATAAAATTATCTTCTACAGTTCTAAAATAATGTCATTTTGGGATTAAAGATTAAAAATAAAATGTATTTTAATAAAATTCATGATTTAAAGAAGAATTTAAAATTTCTAAAATACCTTTATTTTTAATCCTAAATCCCAAAACAACGTCATTTTGAGATTGCGGAATATAATATTATCACATGTGTTCACACTCACACAACACACACACACACACACATATATATATATATATATATATATAATTTCCAAATTGATTTATGAAGTTAAATATTAAATTAATTTATATTTAATTAGAAGTTCAAAGTAAGGAGAAACCATGATTCCCCTTCTCCCCTTCCTACACCGGTTAATTGGTAGGTGTGAGAATTTTTGTGTATAATTTCATGGGTTATGAATAAAATTTAGTTGGAAAGGAAGGAGTTCACGGAATGTGAAGGGGCATAGTAGGATGAGGAAGTGCAGCGTAGGATAATGACGGTGATGGAAAAGGTTTTATAATACGTATAGTAGTCTCACTATCTTAAGCTGCTCCTTTGCTTGTTTTACTTTTATGAAGGGGGCGACTTAGTTAATGCACAATCTATCATTCCGAATGTGATCATAGGCCGCATGACGGAGTCAGGAAAAAAAATTTATATCGCATATTTAGTGATGAGGCCCCCAAATTTTTTTGGTAAAGAAAATTTAAATCAATGTTTAAACCCGCTTATAATCTAATATAAGAATAAATATCATTTTTGGTCCCTAACAAAAAATTTGGTTCCCACTTTAGTCCATTATAAAAAAATTAGTCATCTGGTTCCTATGAAATTCAAAGTGGATTCATTTTGGTCTTTTTGAGGGACTAATGTAGGTCTTTTTTGAATTTTTGAGAGACCACAATTTTAACTAAGTTGATCCACTTTAAATTTTGTAGGAACCTCGAGACTAATTTTTTTTGTAAGGGACTAAAATGGGGATCATGGTTTTTGCTTGGGACTTAAAAGAGTATTTACTCCTAATATATATATTGAATCAAGAGACAAATAAGAATTTGCAACCAAAAAAAAGAAAAAATTGAAATCCAAAAGTTTATGACCGCACTTGCGGGTATTTGCCCGCGAGTGGGTCCGCCACTGGCCCGTTGAGTTCTCTTCAATTATAATTTTGTTGTTGTGTTGCATGTTCATTTTCTCTTTAATTCTTAAAACACAGATTGCACACCCCATAAATTATGTTCGGTTTCTTGTACTTATGCACACTTTTGCTAATAGAAAGAAGGAAACACTTTAAACATGGAGCATCACATGGAGCAATTAGACAAAATAAGAAAATCTCGCTTGCTAGATCCTCATTTCATACGCTAGCAATTGTTGGCTTTCATGACGAATCTCTTTCCCTAGTGGACCTGAGTCCCGCAAGGCAAGCTGTCCCAGTTCTTGACTTGTTACCATGAAGAATCAAAAAGGCACATACATATATGAGAATGCTAAGGTGCATTTACATTACACGTATTAATCATAAGAAAATCGTGGGTCTCTCTTGTATGGGTCATGGACCATGCTATATACGTGCTACAATAATATATAATTATACGTGGATGATAGCAATGAGAGTTCCAAACAAATCGATTCTCTAAGAATCTATGATGATTTATTTCTTCTAAAATTAGGTTTCATATGTCAGACTGGTCCATTTTATGCGACTATAGGCCAAACTTAATTAGAGCAAAGGTCAAAACTAGGAAATTTTAGGTGGGGTGTTGTTAACAAAAAAGTTTGAATAGGGTGCTGATTTAATACTCGTAGGGATGCCTAACTGACATTCTTATTTTTTATTTTTGTTCTTTTCTTTTGTTGAGTTTAGATCTTATCTTTGCTTTTTTCTTCTTTTTTTTTCGAAGTTACTGAAATTATATAACCTCCGCATTTTAAAAAGGATAATAGAAATGAACGTCCCGGATGAGATCGCGATAGTTCATATTAGTGTAAATTTGGTTAGTTAATTGAGTTATCTATTTACTTATAGATGCATGCATGTGTGATTAGTGACTTTTTTTTTTAAGTTTATATGAACCTTGTATTAGGTCCCATTCGGCTGCGGTTGTAAATAAAAAAGTGCTAGATATAAAAATATTTTACATTCAATCTCGAATTCAGGGATGAAAATTCGGATCCGCAGCATGATCCGAATATACCAATATACTCAACATAAATAGAAATGAATTTAAAATCGGATTAGAATCTTGGACATGAACACGATCAACTTTTTTTACGGGTTGACACGATACGACACAAATAATCTGTCAATCTCAAGTTATAGTACTTATTATGTAGATCAACACGACACGATAAGCTACAAATAAACGGTTTATGACATTACATGACACGACATGACACAAAGCAGGTTAATTTTTGGGTTCACGGGTTGACATATCATATGACACAAATTTTTGCAAGTCAATTTTTATCAATACAAACACTAGGGGTGATAAACAAACCAGTGCCTCAGCTCGTGAAGGCCTGGGCTTACATGTCTACAATTTGTTGTTGGAATCAGGCTTAGACTTGTATAAAAGCTCGTTTAATAAAAAGGTCTCAGGCTCCAATTCAAAAACTCTCCCTTAGAGCCTCTCAGGCTAGCCTATTATATTAATTTTTTTTTATATTTTTTATACTACTTGTAATAGCTCTCTCTCTCCTCAATCCATTTCACCCATTTTATTGGTTAAATAGACTTTTTGAATGATTTTATTTTATATTACGCTGTTTGGATATACATTAAATTTATGAATATTTATGGAATTACTAGTGTTGTATATTGTATATTCTGTTTAGATAAATTTTTGTTATTGTATTTTTTATAAACAAGTTAAACCAGACTTTTATCTATTGTAAATAAGTCAGGCTACAGGCCAATAACTATGTTCTTAACAGGTAACAGACTTGGTACGCTGACATATTTAAATACACACTTAACATTTTAAGACCAAAACTCGGCTCATTAACACCCATAACAAACACAATACAAATTTGAAAATGAATCAATCCAAACACTAATTTTTCGTGACGTATGCGTGTCGTATAAGTGGGTTATGTCAAAAGTTGCCACCCTTATCAAATCTTTTGATTTACTCGTGTTTATGAAATTATATTTATTAATTAATTATTAATTCATAATAAATTATCGTGATTATATACAAATTAATTAACAACTAAGATGTCAAGTAAATCTTAGTTTATTCCTGGAAATTCAATCTGTCACTTTTCATTTTTTATAGCAGAGATTCCTTAAAATTTTGTTTTTCAAATTTAAATGAACTTAATTCTTATTGGTGGTGATGTTTGATGGTAATCAACAAGCTAGCTTGCTAGGGTGGCTACATGGTCCAAGCCCTTCCTACCACTACACAAAGAAGCGTGATTGCCTTTGCATGTGCAATAATAATTCAGCAGCCAAGCTGAACTTTTGTTGGGTCAATTTGGCAGCATGGCAAGCTGAACTCCTTACGGCACAATAGCTAGTATATCATTTAATTCGCAGTGGCAACATGTGTCACGTATCCTGTACCCAGAAAGAAAAAAAAGAAAAAAAAAGAAAGATATTAATTATACTATCAATTCACTACTATTTTAATCATCGTTAAATTTTATTTTTCAGTGATAATATCTGAAAAGTTTATGAAAATAAGAGAAAAAAAATAACTTTTAATATATTCTACAGAATACATAATTATGTTAGAGTGAAATTGGATTGATAGTAAAAATAATTGATAATATAAATATTCTACCTCAACAAAATGTCATTCATGCACCTAATTAAATTCAAATATATGTGTTTTTTTTTCTATTTTCATCCTATGATTTTAATTGAAAAATGATTCTTCATTTAATTTTTTTTTTTTAAAAAGTACTGTCATTAAAAAAATAATATTTTTCACGGAAATGTCAGTTCTTCATTAAAAAAGAGAGCATGGCCTCTTTATTATGACGGCACGAAAGCGCCACCCTCACAAAATGTATGAAAATATTATAAAAGTATTATTTAAGAAAAGGGGAAATAGTTTGTTCTTTTAAACGAAGTATTTTAAGTCATTTTAATAATGAGTTTATCATCTATCATTTAACATGACCACAATAACTTTCCTACACACAATATTTTGTGGGGTCTGCAGCAAAAAAAAAAAAAAAACTCTTGTACGCAAAACGAATCTCTATAACATTACACAATTTTTTTCCTACAACATAACTCTTATAAAACCCTTTAACAATTTATAACTATGTTCTAAGAGTAGTACATAATTACAATATTAAAACTGTATATTTTTTCCTATTCAGAAACTTTACTGACGTTGAAGTGGAAAGTAAAAAAAGTACAACTTTAATATTATAATTATGGGTTCATTTTTTCTGCAGTTACTGCAGATAATACGACGTCAATTTGGGCGGAAATTATGATATTTTTATAATTTTAATTTATTTCAGGGTTATTATAGTCTTTATAATTATAATTTTTTAATCTTTCAATATCAAAATAATGTCATTTTAAAAATAAATGCAAATAATTTATCTGCAAAACTGAAGAAAAAATCACGCATATCGGTGCTTTGTCTAATTGGAAAAATATTAACTTATCTATAATCACGTATGAGTGGAATACATAGTTATAATTTGCTAAAAACACATAAAAGTTAATATAAAACTTAGTATGGCCTTTTAGTTTATCTATTTTCGATGATCGTGCGAATAGCTTTGACAGAAACAACATTGGCTTAACGTAAAAGCGTAAATTAATATTAAAATTTCACAAAATACAGTTTTTTTTTTTTTTTTTTTGATAAACCACAAAATACAGTTAAACTCGTATGGTAATCATATAATTCTCTTTAGTTTAAAAATTATTTTAAAACTCAAACTATAGAAAAATTATTTTGAAAAAATAGATGATATAAAATGCAATTATCACTAAAATTACAATAAAATATATATGTTTACAATTTTTTACATGATTAATTAAAATAAAATAAATATTATTTAAACTTTAAAAAGATAAATTCTAAAAAAAATAACAAATACTTGTTCTTCAATATATATAAAAACATAAATGAAGATATTTATACTAATATATTAATTTATAAATATATAAATTCTTATTTAAATACTCACTTATATAAATAAATGTTTTTAGAAATTTTTAATATACTAATATATTAAAAAATATCTTTGAATAATATGTCTCGCTTAACTAACTACACAATCAACACAAATATAATTTTTTTAGAAGACATGGAGAACAAGAAATTTAACTAGCTTGAGCTTTGTGTTCACACGAGTAGCATGTGAGAGATTCAAAAAAGTTAGAAGTTAATTGGAAGCTCCTCTAATTGGAACTTTTAATAAAAACTTATTTTTTCTTCATTTAAAAAACTATTTTTTAAGAGGTTTCATAAAAAAAAATAAAACACATGTTTGTTTTGACTTTGGAGAAAAAAGATTAAAAAAACAGCTAAGCCCAACAGATATTTGGTGTAAGTAAAATCCGATAAGTATTAATTCATAGTTAATTTTCATTTTTTAATACATGAAAAGTTAATAATGGCAAAATGATTAATTCGAATAACTAAAAAAATATTAAATTAAAATTATTCGTATCCAACTATATTTAAATGGCTTTCTATCTATTTACCAAAAAAAATGGCTTTCTATCTCCACCAAAAATAAATAAATAAATGGCTTTCTTCTATGCATATATAAAACTAAAACAATAAGAAATTTATAATCAGATTAATTCTTATTTCAAAAATTTACATAAATAAAATCAGGTCTAAAATTTTGTTGTTCTAAACACCCTCAGCAATTATTTGAAAAAATAAAAATAAATAAACACCTACTCAGAATCATACTAGGAATTGAAAACTATTGTATAAATGGATTATGAATAAGAAATCGGAAGAGTCATGTCTTTTGGTTTCTGAACAGTCATAATTATGTGTTTGCGAACTGTAACAGCCCGTGTTAACCCGGATTGTTAACACACTATCGTATTAAGCCACGCTTAATTAAAATGCGGAATAACTTTTTCTTTAATTCAATTATGACGTCATTAACTTAACCAACTTGATTACTTAATCATTTTCATAAAAATACTGCCTGTATGTAAATTGCAAGACAACTAACTGAATACCTCGTACATAAATATAATGTGAGTATCTAAAGCCACAGGTCTACACAAGTAGCCTGGGTCAAAATCCTGATACTTTAATTACAACATTAACATAAAAAGACGATAACAATCATGGGGCATGGACAAACCCCATGCTCACCAAATAAGGCAACAATGCCCACAAATAGTCTCAACATAACTTAACATAAATAAAGCATAAAACATAACAGCAGTCAAATAAACAGCAATCCACAACCAGCACGTCAATATCAACTCAGCTCTGGCCTCCTGCCACCTGAGCCCTCAACATTACCTGATCCTGAAATAAGCGTCCCCAAACGTGGGGTGAGATCTCTAACAAGAAATCTCAGTAAGACAAGGGGTCCTCAAGGAGTCTCCACCCCAAGCTCACTTACATGTGTAATATAAGTTCTAAAAACAGTATTACAGTATAAGTTCTAAAATCATGCGATGCAGCAATTAATCATGTCATGTGTGCTTTCAAATCTACTGGCCAGAGAAATGTAGGAATACGTCTATGCCTACATGAGTACATGGATACTACCTGCACCTCACCCACATGCTTCTCCATCTTGTATGTACTACATACTCAGGATTGCCGTCTAGGTGGACACCACATGCATATCATAATAGCTCATTACATATAAACAGCTCAACAGCATTTCCAAAATAATCAAGCATGTAACACAGCATGCATAAACCCATCCCCATGGGACATGGTGGAACATCAAAATGGCTAAACCGAGGACACGAAAGCTTACCTTGCAAGCTAGCTATCCAAGCCAAGAGTCCAACCACTCACAAGTCCACAAACAGCAGTATCACAATCTGATATGGACCAATAATACATCAATATTAATGTACAACAAGCATACAACTTAAAGACTACGCCTTTCCTTTACGTTTTACATCTTAAGGCTTCCATCAAAGCCATAAGCCCTTAATCACATGATTCTGACTTAGTTCATTTATTACAGAAGTTCAACTTCCTTAAACTAGGGTCCACACACACCCAATAGCTTACTGTTCATACAGTACAGCTACTGTCTGCGCAGAACCCAGGATATCCGGATATCAGAAGGGGCATATCCGGATATGCCATATCCGGATATCACACTGGACATATCCGGATATGTCATATCCGGATACCCAGATTCCATATCCGGATATCAATATCCGGATGCCATATCCGGATACTGATATCCGGATATCTGTTCGACAAATATCCGGATATCTCACGACAGAATGCAGTTTCTGCATTTCGTGAATATCCATCCCAAAGGTCCAACTTTTAACACATGTACACGTTAAAGCATGCATCTTTAAGCATATACAAGTTCATTTAGGTGTTGGTTACTTCATTTTAACTTTTTACATGTCAAGACACCAACTTTAAGCAAAATAAGCTCATGATCATGGTGAGGTAACTTTCCAAAGCTCAAAACAGAGGCAAGTTGTGCTCTTGGAGCCCTCTCAAGACACTTCAAACCCAGCCTAAGTATGAGCACGAAAAATGGCACTTCAAGATGGGTTCTTGCACCACAAGAAGGCACTTTGAAGCTCACAATGACTACCACAAGGTAGCCATCACTAAAGCTCCAACTCATGCTCACTAACTACACACACAGCTTCCTCAACTCAGAATGATGGCCACAATGCAGCCCCAAGGTTAACTCTCACCTTCACAAATGTTTAAACAAGCATGAAAGGTGATAACTTGGCTAAAGAATGAAGAAGGAAGAAGAAGAAGAAGAAAAAGAAGAAGAAGGAGAAGGGTGGCAGCTGCAGCCACAAGTCACGTAGGTAGTGTATGGCCTAGGGTTTTGTGCCCTTAATGGGTCTATATATAGGCAAAGCTACTAATCGCACAGTATTAGCCTTAATAGCAAAGTAAAAGATCTTGATCTCAAACTTCGGAATCTAGACCTACGCATTTTTCTAAGATTTGTCATATTTTTATTTTATTTTTCGGAGCACCTTTTCGGTACGCGCTTTTCCATAGCCAGTATCAGTTCTGGCATCAGATTACGTCATTTTGACTTGAAACTTGTTTTACAAGTCCTACATAATATTCTAGTAATTATCATGCATTCGTTATAATTTTCCGGGATACTTTTTCGGTACACATTTATACCGAGTAGCAGAACCGGTATCTGCGCTTTTCTTCCGAAAGGCGAATTTCAGCATTTTTACTCACTCAATATAATTATCTAAGCCCATTAATAATTATTAGAGTCAATTATGGAATTATTTCCTAATTATCATAATTAATTTACTAATTACCTTAATTAGCGGTGCGGGTTCTTACATTCACCCCACCTTTTTAAGGATTTTGTCCTCAAAATCAGAAACATACCTGTCTCGAAAGTCGGGATACTGTCGGAGAAGCTCATCCTCTCGCTCCCACGTGCACTCCTCGGGACTACGCCCAGTCCACTGCACCTTGACCATCGGAATGATCTTGCTTCGAAGCTGTTTCTCGCCTCGATCGAGAATCTTGAGTGGTCCGACGGGAGTCTTTAGGTTCTCCCGAACCTCCATGTCATCCGGCTGCACCACGTGCGAAGGATCTGCTATGTACTTTCGAAGCTGAGACACGTGAAACACGTCGTGGATGTTAGCTAAGTTCGGAGGTAAGGCGAGTCGATAGGCAACTGGTCCTACTCTACCAAGGATCTGGTAGGGCCCTATGAATCGCGGGCTCAACTTCCTCACGCCGAGTGCCCGTCCAACACCGGTGACAGGTGAAAGTTTCACAAACACGTGCTCACCCTCACTGAACTCCAGTGGACGATGCTTGACATCATAGTAGCTCTTCTGGCGATTCTGCGCCTGCTTCAACTTTTCCCTGATCATCTGGATCTGAAGGGTAGTATCTTGGACAAAGTCCAAGCCAAACAGCTCTTTATCTCCAACCTCAGACCAGCAGGTAGGAGTCCGACACCTCCTACCGTACAGCGCCTCGTAGGGTGCCATGCCCAGACTAGCATGAAAACTGTTGTTGTACGAGAATTCAACCAACGAAAGGTACCTATCCCATGCAGAACCCTGCTCCAACGTGCAAGCTCTCAACATGTCCTCCAATGTCTGGATGGTCCGCTCAGTCTGTCCATCAGTCTGAGGGTGATAGGCGGTACTTAATCTCAACTGCGTACCAAAAGCCTCCTGCAGCGCCTCCCAGAACCGAGATGTGAACTTCGGGTCCCTATCACTGATGATACTCTCGGGCACCCCGTGAAGCCTCACAATCTCACGGACATATAGTTTGGCCAACTGCTCTGTAGTGAAGCTCACCTTCACTGGAAGAAAATGGGCAGACTTGGTCAATCTGTCCACTATGACCCAGATAGAGTCACAACCAGCCTGAGTTTTAGGCAATCCCACCACGAAGTCCATGGAAATACTTTCCCATTTCCACTGTGGAATCTCCAGAGGTTGAAGTTTACCAGACGGTTTCTGGTGCTCGATTTTTACTTTCTGACAAATTAGACACTTGGACACGTAGACCGCTATGTCTTTCTTCATGCCCGGCCACCAAAAATTTCTCTTTAAGTCCTGGTACATTTTTGTGGCACCAGGGTGGATAGTGAACCGGCCCTTATGAGCCTCTGTCATAACCTCTTCGGTCAATGGCCCTCGAGGAATAACAATCCTCTTCTGGAACAGCAGCAATCTGTCCTCGTTCCAAGACACACCGTCCTGGTTCTTCACATAATCGAGGCACTCTCTTTGCACTTGCGCCTCCTTGATCTTTTCCATCAGCTCATTAATCACTTCTGCTGTCTCCATCTCAAGTAGTGCACCCCCAAACAAGGAGTTCACTCTCAAGTCTCTGAACTTCTCGATCATCTCGTAATCGTTCATCATTAAGCTGGATAAGCTCACGGATTTCCGACTCAAAGCATCGGCTACCACATTGGCCTTGCCAGGGTGGTACCTCAACTCAAAGTCGTAGTCCTTCAAGAACTCCATCCATCTCCGCTGTCTCATGTTCAACTCTTTCTGGTCAAACAGATACTTCAGGCTCTTGTGATCGCTGAACACAGCAAACTTCATGCCAAACAGGTAATGCCTCCAAATCTTGAAAGCAAAAACAATGGCTGCCAACTCCAAATCGTGAGTCGGGTAGTTCTCCTCATGAGGTTTCAACTGTCTTGAAGCGTAAGCAACCGCTTTCCCTTTCTGCATCAGCACACAACCAAGGCCTTTACCAGAGGCATCGCAGTATAACTCGAATTGTTCCGCAGGATCAGGAAGAACTAACACTGGAGCAGTAGTCAGTCTCTCCTTCAACTCCTGGAAACACTCCTCACACTCATGTGTCCACACGAATGGAGTCTCCTTTCGGGTAAGGCGAGTCATCGGTAGCACCATCTTGGAGAATCCCTCGATGAACCTCCGATAGTAGCCTGCCAAACCCAAGAAGCTTCTCACTTCTGTAACCGTCTTGGGCCTCTCCCAGTCCATCACGGCCTCAATCTTGTTAGGATCAACTGCAACTCCATTAGCTGAAATTACATGACCCAGAAATTTCACCGCCTTGAGCCAGAACTCACATTTTGACGGCTTAGCATATAGCTTTTTCTCCTTTAGCACTTGCAAAACTATCTTCAAGTGCTCAGTATGCTCCTCCTCCGTCTTGGAGTAGATCAAGATGTCGTCAATGAAGACGATCACAAACTGATCCAGGTACGGCTGGAAGATCCTGTTCATGTAGTCCATGAACACTGCGGGTGCATTGGTGAGTCCAAACGGGATCACCAAGTACTCGTAGTGCCCGTACCTCGAGCGAAATGCTGTCTTTGGGACATCCTTCGGCTTAACCCGTATCTGATGATAACCGGACCGGAGATCAATCTTGGAATACACACAAGCACCCTTGAGCTGATCCAGCAAATCGTCAATGCGTGGAAGAGGGTACTTGTTCTTGATTGTCACCTTGTTCAATTGTCTGTAATCGGTGCACAACCGCATGGTCCCATCTTTCTTTTTTACAAATATGACCGGTGCTCCCCAGGGAGACACGCTCGGCCGAATAAAGTCTTTTGCTGAAAGCTCCTCAATATGCTTCTTCAGCTCCGCCAACTCTGGTGGCGACATCCGGTATGGAGCCAACGATATAGGCCCCACACCAGGCAATAAGTCGATGGAGAACTCTATCTCCCTCTGTGGTGGAAACTCAGGAATCTCCTCAGGAAACACCTCGAGGAATTCCTTCACCACAGGAATGCCAGTGAGATCCTCCTGTGTCCCACTCACCAAACCTCCCAACATGACATAGCCAAAAGCCCCTGCTCTCAAGGCCCTCCTCGCCTGCAGGACTGAAATGAACGGTGAGGAACTGGCTGTGGACCCACCCGGAGACATCACCACTTTCTTGGCACAGCAATCAATCATTGCACAATTTCTGGACAACCAATCCATGCCCAGAATAATCTCAAGGTTGGCCATCGGCAATCCTATCAGATCTACCGAGAAGTCACGGCCATCCCACTGAAACGCTACATCGCGATGAACAGTGGAGGTCAAACATTTTTCTCCGGTGGCGGTGGTAACCCGCATCGGTGGAGAAAGCACATCACTGGGAAACTCAAGCCCCACAGCAATAGGGGTAGCAACAAAAGAGTGCGTTGCCCCGGAATCAAACAAAACATCAATAGCTGAACCGCCAATGGTAACCGTACCTCTGACCAGGTTCGGAGCCCTGTCCGACTGCTGACGATCAAGTGTGTAGACTCGTCCGGTAGTAGGTGGCACGGCTGGTGCCCCAGTAGGAACCATCTGCAATGGCACAGCCTGCACTGCAGCAACTCTCGCCGTCGGGCAATCTCTGGAATAGTGGCCCTCCTTGCCACACTGGAAGCATATCAACTGACCGGTAGAACACGGCCCAAAGTGTGACTTCCCGAATCCCGAACATCTGGGAGCAGGAGGTCTAGCTGTGTTCCCCTGAGCAGCAGTCTTTCTGAACTGATTTGGCGCTTGCTTAGCCGCCAACGGTTTGCCCTTGCCCTTGTTGGCAAAATTCTTGTTCTTCCAGGGAGTAGAACCACCAGCGCTCTGCGGCACCTCAACCTTGGCCCTCTTGGCCTGACTCGCACGGCAGTAGTCCTCGATGTCGCGGCACTGCTGCACCAACGCTCCGAAGTCTCTCGAAGCAGAACCAGCGAGATGTCCAGCAATATCCTCATTAAGTCCCCTCCGGAACTTGGCCGCCAGAAAAACGGGAGTCGGTCTCGCCATCCTGAAGTGTGAAAACTTCACCAGCTCATTAAACTTGGCCAGGTACTCGTCGACAGACAACGAGCCCTGTACCAACCGGTCAAACTCTCCCTGTTTCCTCTCCTGTGAGTCATAAGGAAAGTACTGACCCAGGAAGCTCTCCTCGAAGAATGGCCACGTCATCACATGGCCCTGCATCTCGTAGACATGAGAAAGATTGGTCCACCACTCGTGAGCCTCGCCCTCCAGCATATAAGTGGCGAACAGCAGCTTCTGCGGATCCGTGCATTGCATGATCCGAAAAATCTTGTCCAGCGCCTGTAGCCATCTGGCAGCAGCAATGGGATCATACGAACCGTCGAAGGTAGGTGGCTTATGCTTGCGGAAAGCATTCAGCCGGCGATCGATCTCGTCACGATCCTCAGCAAGTACGGGGATAGTCTGCATAGCCCCCGTCAAGTGACTACCCTCACCCATCTGGCTCTGGGTGTCCTCCTGTTGACTAGGCGGAGGTGGAGGCGGTGGCGGCAGTGGAGGTGGTGGAGGACCCTGGCCCGCAGCAGGACCAGCCCTCAACTCCTCCAACATGACCCTCATCATCGTCATGTTGGCCATCCGGTTCTCCTCCAGAACCTCTGCCGTGGTTTGCCGGTTCGCATCTCGTATAGCGTCCAGCATTGCCCGGTTCGCCAGCCTCGTGGCTTCCTGGTCGGCTAGTCGGGCCGCTAGCATTTCAGTCAATGCAGCCAGGACAGGATCCGTCTGATCCTCGCTCGTACTCGTGTTCCTCCTCGGTGGCACCATGACTCTGCACAAGTTACACAAAGAATGAGTTGATCAAGCCCACGCCATGTGGTCACATATGCATTATCACAACACACACCAGTCAGAGAGAACGCAAAGTAGACACACAACGACTCATCCTAAGTTATTGCAATACATACAGGCTTTTCCCTAGAAAGTGCTCTGATACCAAAAAATGTAACAGCCCGTGTTAACCCGGATTGTTAACACACTATCGTATTAAGCCACGCTTAATTAAAATGCGGAATAACTTTTTCATTAATTCAATTATGACGTCATTAACTTAACCAACTTGATTACTTAATCATTTTCATAAAAATACTGCCTGTATGTAAATTGCAAGACAACTAACTGAATACCTCGTACATAAATATAATGTGAGTATCTAAAGCCACAGGTCTACACAAGTAGCCTGGGTCAAAATCCTGATACTTTAATTACAACATTAACATAAAAAGACGATAACAATCATGTGGCATGGACAAACCCCATGCTCACCAAATAAGGCAACAATGCCCACAAATAGTCTCAACATAACTTAACATAAATAAAGCATAAAACATAACAGCAGTCAAATAAACAGCAATCCACAACCAGCACGTCAATATCAACTCAGCTCTGGCCTCCTGCCACCTGAGCCCTCAACATTACCTGATCCTGAAATAAGCGTCCCCAAACGTGGGGTGAGATCTCTAACAAGAAATCTCAGTAAGAAAAGGGGTCCTTAAGGAGTCTCCACCCCAAGCTCACTTACATGTGTAATATAAGTTCTAAAAATAGTATTACAGTATAAGTTCTAAAATCATGCGATGCAGCAATTAATCATGTCATGTGTGCTTTCAAATCTACTGGCCAGAGAAATGTAGGAATACGTCTATGCCTACATGAGTACTACCTGCACCTCACCCACATGCTTCTCCATCTTGTATGTACTACATACTCAGGATTGCCGTCTAGGTGGACACCACATGCATATCATAATAGCTCATTACATATAAACAGCTCAACAGCATTTCCAAAATAATCAAAGCATGTAACACAGCATGCATAAACCCATCCCCATGGGACATGGTGGAACATCAAAATGGCTAAACCGAGGACACGAAAGCTTACCTTGCAAGCTAGCTATCCAAGCCAAGAGTCCAACCACTCACAAGTCCACAAACAGCAGTATCACAATCTGATATGGACCAATAATACATCAATATTATTGTACAACAAGCATACAACTTAAAGACTACGCCTTTCCTTTACGTTTTACGTCTTAAGGCTTCCATCAAAGCCATAAGCCCTTAATCACATGATTCTGACTTAGTTCATTTATTACAGAAGTTCAACTTCCTTAAACTAGGGTCCACACACACCCAATAGCTTACTGTTCATACAGTACAGCTACTGTCTGCGCAGAACCCAGGATATCCGGATATCAGAAGGGGCATATCCGGATATACCATATCCGGATATCACACTGGACATATCCGGATATGTCATATCCGGATACCCAGATTCCATATCCGGATATCAATATCCGGATGCCATATCCGGATACTGATATCCGGATATCTGTTCGACAAATATCCGGATATCTCACGACAGAATGCAGTTTCTGCATTTCGTGAATATCCATCCCAAAGGTCCAACTTTTAACACATGTACACGTTAAAGCATGCATCTTTAAGCATATACAAGTTCATTTAGGTGTTGGTTACTTCATTTTAACTTTTTACATGTCAAGACACCAACTTTAAGCAAAATAAGCTCATGATCTTGGTGAGGTAACTTACCAAAGCTCAAAACAGAGGCAAGTTGTGCTCTTGGAGCCCTCTCAAGACACTTCAAACCCAGCCTAAGTATGAGCACGAAAAATGGCACTTCAAGATGGGTTCTTGCACCACAAGAAGGCACTTTGAAGCTCACAATGACTACCACAAGGTAGCCATCACTAAAGCTCCAAACTCATGCTCACTAACTACACACACAGCTTCCTCAACTCAGAATGATGGCCACAATGCAGCCCCAAGGTTAACTCTCACCTTCACAAATGTTTAAACAAGCATGAAAGGTGATAACTTGGCTAAAGAATGAAGAAGGAAGAAGAAGAAGAAAAAGAAGAAGAAGGAGAAGGGTGGCAGCTGCAGCCACAAGTCACGTAGGTAGTGTATGGCCTAGGGTTTTGTGCCCTTAATGGGTCTATATATAGGCAAAGCCACTAATCGCACAGTATTAGCCTTAATAGCAAAGTAAAAGATCTTGATCTCAAACTTCAGAATCTAGACCTACGCATTTTTCTAAGATTTGTCATATTTTTATTTTATTTTTCGGAGTACCTTTCCGGTACGCGCTTTTCCATAGCCAGTATCAGTTCTGGCATCAGATTACGTCATTTTGACTTGAAACTTGTTTTACAAGTCCTACATAATATTCTAGTAATTATCATGCATTCGTTATAATTTTCCGGGATACTTTTCCGGTACACATTTATACCGAGTAGCAGAACCGGTATCTGCGCTTTTCTTCCGAAAGGCGACTTTCAGCATATTTACTCACTCAATATAATTATCTAAGCCCATTAATAATTATTAGAGTCAATTATGGAATTATTTCCTAATTATCATAATTAATTTACTAATTACCTTAATTAGCGGTGCGGGTTCTTACACGAACAGTCGTGCTTATTCGTTTCTGAACAGTCGTGTCATTTTGTTATCGAACAGTCATGTCTCTTCATTTTCGAATAGTCATGTCTTTTCGTCTTGTGACCGTTCATCTCCTATATATATATATATATATATATATATACACATTTGGAAAAAGAAGGTACTTTTGCAGGACCCCAGACATCAGAGTGTATTACTTGAAAAGGAATAGAGCTTTTATTGATACTAGGGGAAAAAGGGAATACGATGGCTTTTGGAAAATTCATAAACATTACACTGAAATTTCGCATCCTTTAAAGCAACAAACAAAGTGAGAAATAACTTGCGAAGATAACCAAAGGAAAGGTGGCCTAATCTTCTGTGCCAGATCCAAATAGAGTCCCTGGCTTTACCAGAGCTTTTAGCAGCAGAGGCGTGAGCCAATTGATGTACACTCTTCTGTGGAACCTCCAAGACATGTAGTTGATCACGTTTAACACCATAGCCAAGTACCATCCGAGTCGGGATGTCCTGAAAAACACAAAGTAGGCCAAAAAGTCACAAAGCAATTAAGTGTGGAGGTGAGCTGACTAACATATAAGAGGTTGAAATCAAGAGAAGGAACAATAAGGACAGAGTGAAGAGATAGCGTAACAGATAATGAAATAGAACCTTGACCAGTAATCGGCGAGGTTCCACCATTGGCAGTGGAGATGGAAGACTGGATTGATGGACCAACATTAGATAATTGGGTAGGATCCCGAATCAAAACCGGCGCTCAAAAGATGAAGGAAATCTCTTTCTCTTTTGAGTGCCGATTTTCTCCAGTAAAAAAAATGCATTCGTGTGGTGTTTTTTGACACATATCAATAAGCTAGACCCATGCTTCGCGTTGTTTCATGCCATAAATATATGATTTGAAGCTCTTGTGCCAATGATCCAATTAGAATTTCCAGATAATGTAGAGAGAGCCTGAGGCTTACCCAAGATACTGGTAGAAGCAACATTGGCAGAAAGAGGAGGTTCTGCGACAACAGCAATCAAACCCTTGCCAGGGACTTTCTTGCGTGGTTTCTTGGTGAAATCCTACCAATCTGGATAACCAGTTAGTTCAAAACAGCATTGTTGAGAGTGACCTTTCTCACCATAATAAGAGCAGGTATATGAAGGCTTGTCGTTACGGTTACAGCCAGAAGGTGGAAAAGGTCCTGAGCGAGGTGGATGTGTGACAAGGGCAGCACCATCACTGGACTTAGGATTCCCCATAGTATGACGTTGTTGAGCTTCTCTTCGGACATAAGCATAAGAACTTTCAAGATCCAATTTGGGATCTTTGCGTAGAATCTCACCACGAACCTGATCAAAATCGGCATCTAGACCACTAAGGAAAATATGAACCCTGAGACGAGTTATAGCCGAATGAAGATGAAGAACGCCACGAACCATTGTGGACTCTGGAGAAAGACGATGATCAATCTCCTGGAAAATGGATAACAATTCATTGTAGTACACAGAGAGTGGCCGACCATTTGTTTGGTGTTGAAGGATCGTTGGTTGAGTTCAAAGAGAAATGTCTCGTCAGAGCCATCATAGAAGGTTTTCTTTGCAGCACCCCAAATTTCATTGGCAGTCTCGAGACGAAGAAAGCGTTACATAAGAGATGGGCTCATGGATTTAATAAGCCAACTCTTGACTCATTTGTTGTCAGTAATCCAAGCATCATATATAGCATCAGTGACATTCGATCTCAGATTAGCACCGATGAGAAACCCACCTTTGTTGTAGGCACCAATACGCGTATCAAGAAGTTGAGACCATAAGGAATAGTTGGTATCATTGAGGGGGTTGGAGTTTTCAGAAGCAGAGCTGGCCATTGAAGAAGAAAATGAACAATACGAATACAGTTAAAAATGGCGTATAAAAGAAGAGGATGTGATATGGGTGGGTGGGTTAAAAAATAATTATGATGATTCGGGGCTTCACACTTAGAAAGGATTAGGACCTTGCTTGTGATAACATGTCAAAAAGTAAATACACATAAGTTGGGATAATAGTTTCTTGTATTCTTTTTCTACGATTGAGATCTCTATATACATATATGACTAGCACTTAAATTACTGTAAACATTTTGAATTGGTAAATATCCTAGTAACGTCTATTCTAACTTTGAATTTACAACATATGAAGGAAAGATTAAATTACAACTTTATAGCAGAAACGTATAACGGAAAGATTAATTAAGAACATATTTGAATTTAAACTTTGAATTCAAATTTCAATTCAACACGTTCAAACACAAGTGATTTATTATTTTATTATGTTTTCATGTTATCTTTAACTTTCACGGGAGTGGATCCTCTTATGTGAAAAAGTGGTCATGTGATTATGTTACTTGATCACAACCACTCATTTAAAAATTATACAGTTTTCTCTTTCTTATCTCATCATCAATGAGTGGTTGTGATTAAATAACATGACCACATGACCATTTTTCTACCCGAGAGGATCCACTTCCAACTTTCACGTACTGCATTCTTTTTATTTCAAATCATTGAATATTGCGCTCAATGATAAGGGTGTTTGGTGGAAGAATTTTTTTTAAATTATGGAAAAATGAGATTGGGAATTCGATTTACTTATGTTTGGTATGAGGATTATAAATTTTTTTACAGGAAAATCGGATTCCTGATATTCATGTTTATGAGGAAATCTTTTATCTCAAAACACCATCAAATGGGTAGTATTTTGAGAATTACATGTGATGAGAATATCTGATAATTTTTTGGGGATATAATTAACCTCAATCCACATTTTCAGCAATATTTTACAATCAACTAAACATAGCATCAAGGAAATTAACCCAACATTCCCGTGAATATTTTGGCCTACCAAATAACTTTTTGGTAACACTCCCGAAAAACTCTATTTTCCACCATATGCCAAGGAATTATAATTTCCGAATAAAAAAAAATCTCCTCTACCAAACGCCCACTATTTTCTTTGTGTGTGTTGATATTTTTAATTTATTTGAATATTTTGGCCTACCAAATAACTTTTTGGTAACACTCCCGAAAAACTCACTTTTCCACCATATGCCAAGGAATTATAATTTCCGAATAAAAAAAATTCTCATCTACCAAACGCCCACTATTTTCTTTGTGTGTGTTGATATTTTTAATTTATTTGAATAATTTTCATCAAATCAAAGATCACATTACTTTAAATTAAAATTAGTAATGTGTTGAAGGTTTATATATTTCATCTTGTCTTTGATGATTATAAAAATCAATACTTATTCTGGTTCTTGAAAATTAGGATTTTTAAATTGTAATACAATAAACAATCATTGGCAATTTTTTTATTGGGTATTATTATCATTTTTTTGGTAATTCGATATTAATCATCTGATTGATTTGTTTGGTTTGATTTTGTATAAATTAAACTAGATTTTATTTCTGTTTGTGTAATAGAAATGTCAAGTTTATGCAACTTGGCTACTGCGGTCCCTTCTGTTCCAACTCACGGTGAGAATCCTGAAAAGTTCAATGGGGTTGATTTTAAGATATGGCAATCGAAGTTGTTATTTTATTTGACTACTTTGAGCCTGACTAAATATCTACGGAGGATGCCCTCAATTAGAGGAAGGGGAACAGACATATAACACCTCGCAAATTTAAATTAGGTAATTAAAGTATTAAGTGAGTAATTAAGTGATGGATTAGTGAAAATCCCAAAGGATAGGCCAAAATACAAAGAAAGGACAAAACAGTAATTAGCCAACACGAAACCCTAGGAAGATAAAAAATTGAGCAGAAGGTCTCAGATGATAAAAATAAGCCTGGAAATGGATTCAGAATGAAAAATTGAGTGGATAGGCAAGTTTCAGAAAAATCAGTGAATAGTGTTTTTCGCGGGTAAAAATATCGCAGTCAGATTGCACCGTAAAATGTGCCAGTGGAATTTTGAGCTCTAGGTTTCAAATATGAATTTTAAATGGTCCATAGAAATAGGAAATATGATTTCTGATAATATTTAAGGAATTTAAGTCAATTTGTGGAAGCGTGCCAACGGCGCGCACTGTAGCTTAAAGTAGTGTTTTTCCCGAACAACCGGAAAGCTTCGGATTCATCTGAGTGAGTATAATTAAAGGACATTAGTTAATGTTAAAAATTAGAATTTCTAAATAAGTTATGAATTTACGGACATTTAGTGAAATCGGAGAGAAATTCGGATGAGTGTTAAATCGCGTGGGACCCGTTCCCACTTAAATCACTTAAGTTACTATTCATTGTCACTCACCTTCCTCACTTTCTCTCTCCCTCCATGCGCATATGACAGCCCCCCTCCCCTCTTCACTTTGCAAATTTTCCTTTGGCCATAACTTGGCCATTTCTCCACCGAATTCAACGATTCTTGTCTTGAATCTTGATGGAAAACACCTTCTGAACCCATTGGTACCACTTTTAAGCCTTGAAATCGCGTGTGGGAGGAGATCTTGCTCAATTACAGTTTCGGTTTTTGAGAAGTTTTGGTGTTCATGAAGCTTTTTCATGCTCCAATGGTGGAGTATGCTTAGGAGGAGCCATATACCGTGCATTTGGGTGAGTTACTTCAACATTTCATTGGTTGATTTTTGAGTTTTGATTCTTGACTCTAAAGAGGGATTTTGTGATATGTTGTGTTAGAGAGCTCAAATGGAAAATGTCTATTAGATGATAATGTCTTAGAATGATGCTTTAATGCTAGAAATGCAATAAAAATTTTAAGTGAAAAATGATGAATTTTGACTTAGGAAAAATTTGGGGTCATGAATTGGAATTTTGAATTTTGTGTTAATGTGTGGTATGGTGAATTGTAGTGTGATTATATGATGATATGAAGTGATTGTGTGAGGTCTGGACCATGGGAATTGAGTGGAAATCCTTGGTTTGGCTAAACATAGAGTTCAACCATTTATGTATAAGTGAGTAAATGATGTTTTGGAAAATTTTGGGGATATGTTGTGTGTTGAAAAATTCATTAGATGGGTTGTGTGGTGATTGGCATGTGGAAGGATCAATGCAAAAATAATAAGTGTTAAAAATTGGCCTAATGTGCCTAAAGTGTTATATTTCGCAAAACGTTGCGTAAAAGTCGTAAAACAGAAAAACGGCGATTGAACTAGCCTTTTGGTAACCTAAGTGAGTGTAATAAAATTAGAAAGAAAATTTAGAGAAATAAATCCTAAAAATACACCGTTATGGCCGAACCCTCCTAGTGGTGAGGTGAGAATTTGACGTTTTCGCGTTTTGACTGAAACTGACGGCTATACATGGTTGTATAGGTTGCCGTACGTGGATTTAAACTCGGAACAGTGAAACAGTGGATTGCCCTTGGTCCTGGACCAAGTGGATTGAGGTAAGTGAATTGATTTACACATGTTATTGTGAAATTCATGTGTGGTTTAAAGTTCTAAGTGTGTGCAATTGTCCTCTGTGTAGGCATTCCCTGTGTATCAAGCTATAAGTGGAGTTTCTGTGGAGCTCAGTGGACGGATAAAAAAAATGGTAACCTTTTGGTACTGGGGCTTGTTCCCCTTTTGTGTTCCACCTTGCTAGTTGATGGCAACGGTAGGAAGTGTGTATGAGTAGTGTAGAACAGCATGAGCATGCATATGCATTATCACAGTGGGTACTTATGTACCAGATCTCTGGCCAGTAGATATTTTTAGCCTTCGGGCAAGCGTTTCCGGACTGCCACTGGATAGGTCTCCGAGAGGGAGTTCTAGTTGACCCAGGGTCGTGGTGTGTTATCCGGATAGGAGCACACTAGGTGGTCTCGGGTGTATATGGTTGGAAGGGGTACCTTGGTGGGTTGTTCTCTGAACACGCCAGGGGTAGTACCCATAGGCGTATAGCTGAGGACATGGCGTGGTATTGGTAGCTACCATCCTGCATGTCGTAGTTGTTTTCTGATATTACCCCTTCTCTAAATCCCTTGCTTTATCCCGTTTTATAACAGTGATGGTGTTTTATATTATTGATATACATCGAAGTGAACCATTGGGCAGAGTTTTCTCCAGAACCTCTTGGTTACTGAGATATATCCGTATATCTCACCCCGTCTCGGGGCATTTCTTTCAGGGTGTACCAGTGGATACGGAGCAGCGGGCAAGAAGCCCGCATGATGATGAGTGGAGTAGTGATGCATATTTGCTTCAGTGTATCATATTTGTCATTTTAGTTATGAATTCATTTGTTAAGTAAAGTTGTAATATGTGGATTATTGTAAATTGAAGTTAAAGTGTAAGTGTAATTGTAATTCAGTATTGTAAATATAACATGGATGTGTGCTTATTATGATGGAAGGGCTTTAGGCCTATTTTAGAGTTATGATTATCTGTATGATGATTTATGCATGAAATTGAAGGTTAGTGATTGAAACTATAAAAGATTTGAAAGTGAACTGTTTATATTTTAAGTGTAAATTGGATTGGGTTGTAAGTGCCCCAAGGCGTTGTTGGTCCTTGTGAGTGCCACCCATTGGATTTTGCTGGATTTCAGGTATAATTGTAGTGTTAAACAGCTTATGCAAAATTGGGGATTTTAGGAAATACAAAGGAAACTCTGGCGAATTTTTTGTAGAATTGACAGTTTTTTGGTGAACTTCGGGAGAGCATATCTCTCTCCATAGTGGTCCGATTGGGACGTGCCATATGCCATTTTGAAGCTTAAGATGTACCCTACGTTGTATCAAAATTCTAGAATCATTGGTGGTGTGCGCAGCCCATGGTGTCTTATGGCACAAACTGCCATGTTCTGGCTAGTACTAGTGGGCAGATTCGGGTCTGTGTTGGGAAATTAATTCCCGCTCGTTACTTAGTCAAATTAAGCATACGATATATCAAATCGAAGTTTGAGGTGTCTAGTTTATGGTGTAAAAGTTTGAGAGACAGTGGCCTTGTGATTAGGTGCAGAATATTCTGTGAAGATTGGAGGTTTTGGGCTGTTTTGGAGTTGGTGGGCAATGTTGTTTGTCCAACTTCAAACGGCGATAAACGAAGCTCACGAGCTCGGAATCGAGTGTGTGATGGCTTGTTAGAAAGGTAATTGAATAAGGAAAAAAGATAACCTGCAGTATAGGTTTGGATTTTTGTTTTGTGTTCACAGAAAAATAAGTTAGTGAATCTGGTTAAGTTGGTAAAAACGTAAAAAGTGAGGAATTGGCTAAGTGGGTTTATGGGAACCCCTTAGTGTCGTATATGTAGTAAAGTAAAGTGTATAAATAGTTTAAGTAAGTCTTCCGCTAGTGTTTCAGTTACGATCATAGCTTTTAATTATTACATTTTTTATGTTTTCAACTGCTCGCGTAATAATCGGAAAAAATTTATTCGCATTTTTATAAATGAATTGCTGTGATTGTAACTGCGCTTAATATCATAATTAATGTTAACAATACCGGTGTACACGGGCTGTTTCAAGACAAGGCACGAGTTGTTGTAGTTGATGCATGGAAACATTAAGGAATTGTAGGAGGGCATGACCCTCAATGACTCCTTTCAAGTGGTCTAGACAAGGCATGAGTTTCTAAGTATAAATTATGTCCTCAATGGTTTAGATAATTCTTTGTATAATGTGTATTGTACCTACAAGACCTTCAAGGAATTATGGGTTAGTCTAGACTGGAAGTACAAAACCAAAGATGTTGGACACAATAATTTTATTATCGGCAGATTCTTGGACTTTAAAATGGAGGATTCAAAAATTGTAATGAGTCAAGTCCTAGAGCTTCAAGTGATCATGAATGAAATTTATCCAGAAGGCATAACCCCCAATGACTCCTTCCAAGTGGCTGCATTCACAGAAAAATTAACTCCATCATGGAAGGATTTCAAGAAATACTCAAACATAAAAGAAATTAGATGTCACTTGAGTATCTAATTTATGATTGAGGATAGATGAAGATAACAAGCATTCCAAAAGGAATTTGGGCAAACTCGTTATGGTCTCCAAAGCAAATGTTGTAAAATAAGGAGAAAGCTCCAAGTCTAAAAAGAGAAAGCATCCCGAAGAGAAATCCAACAAAGGTTCTAAGAAGTTCAAGGGTAATTGTTACAATTGCGGGAATCTTGACCATCGTACTAAGGGTTGCAAGAAAAGAAAGAATTTCAAGAAGAAGAAAACCACACAAGCCAATATCATGGAGACAACTTCCAATGAGGAAGATGATATGGACCTCGCAGCGGTTGTGTCTAAGGGGGCATTTGGTAGAGGAGATTTTTTTTATCCCGGAATCATGATTGCTAGGAATATGGTGGAAAAGTGAGTTTCTTAGGAATGTTACCAAAAGTTGTTTGGTAGGCCAAAAATATTACCGAAAAGTGGTTGGTTGTCAAATATTGCTGGTAATGCATAATGATTTTACAAAATTACCCTTATAATTTTGAATTGACCCATAATTGTCATTAAACTTTCTAAAAATGATAGGATCAGCCAAAAACAATTTTTCCATTTGTAATTAACAAATTTTCTCCTTTTGAAATTAACATTCAACCGAATTATGCCTTCTTCATCATTGTATTGTACCTGATTAAAACAGAAAAGAGAAACAAAACCCAGAAGCATAAGTGGTTGTTTCTTCTCGAACAAAAGATCTTCAGCAACCAAATACAACATAAAATTTCAAGCAACCAAACACGACGGTGACGCTCAGACCCACACAATCAAAGGTAGTAAAAATAAAAAAGGTGGAAACTTTTCAATTTTTCTCCACAAAAAATGAGTGCCCAGAAGTTCAATATTCATAAGCGATAGTTTGGGATTTTCAAAACCTCAAAATTTGCACAGCTACAAAACACCACGAGGATCATGATGCCTGAAGCAAAAGATAAATTAAAAAAAAAACCATTTAAGTGAAGGAGTGTGAGATGAAACAAACATGATTTTACGAGTTTGAAGGAATTTGCAGATTTGCGGAATAATTCAATAGCGTCTTCATAGTTAGAACCGAACAAGGCACAACAAATCAAAAATTTGCAAGGTTTTTGCAAAGTGTTGATTTTTCAGAGGAGAACCCAGTTGCCATGTCAAGGACGAAGACGGTGCCATAAGGGAGAAAATTTTGGTCTCAGACAAGTGCAACTACTTTCCCACCGCCTAAAAAAAACCATCCCATCGATGGTATTCTTCAATAACAATCTGTTGTGTAAAAGGAAATAGTGGAAAAAGAATTTTCCCTGCCTTATTTTTACTCTTCCTTCTTCCAAACGTGGAAAAATAATTTTTCTCATCCCACTTTCCTAGGAAAAATTTTTTTCCCTCCTACCAAACACCCATTGAATATAACTTAGTGGGAAACATTGAGGAATGGTGGGTGGACACTGGAGCCACTACATATATGTGTGCAAACAAGTTGATATTTTCAACTTATGCTCCGGCTAAGGAAGATGAGAAGCTCTATATGGGAAACTCTGCAACTTCTTAGGTTGAATGGGTTGGAAAGGTGGCCTTGAAGATAACATCGAGAAAAATAGTAACTCTCACTAATGTGCTTCATGTGCCTGATTTATACAAGAACCTGGTTTTTGGATCTTTCTTGAGCAAGAATGGCTTCAAGCTAGTGTTTGTTTCTGATAATTTTGTACTATCTAAGAATTATATATATATATATATATATACATATATATATATATACATATATATATATATACATATATATATATACATATATATATATATACATATATATATATATATATATATATATATATATATATACCTAAGGATTGGTGCAATCATATAAAACTACGTCATTTTATAATGTAAAAACATTAAATATGGGGAATAATAACCATACAAAGGTGGAAATAAATGTAAAACATTAAATATGGGAAATCATAACCATACAAAGTTGGAAATAAATATAATATTTTTATTTTCTACAATTAATTTTAAATGCGAACTAACCCAAAACGAATTATATATATATATACAGTCAATTACAAATCATTTTCCCTATATATATATATATATATATATATATATATATATATATATATATATATAAAAGGGATATCTTAGTGATGGTCTCTTCAAGAAGAATCTCATGACTATTGTAGCCAAGGATGCTAATAATAATAATAATAATAATAATAATAATAATGGTTGTTCTTCTTACTTGTTCTTCTTAATTATAAGTCAATAACTACCTTAATTAGCATGGAGTTATTGCCAAAGTTTGACTGCTTGAACAAAAAGTGTCAAGTGTGTAAAGAGTGAAAGTTTACTGAACCACCTTTTACTTCTTTTAAGGAAAGGACAGCGAAGCCTTTAAACTTGATACATACAGATATATGTGACATGAAATTTGTGCCATCTAAGGGTAATAAAAAATATTTTATTACATTATTACTGTACTCGATATTGTTATATTTATTTGCTTAATAACAAGGATAAAGTTGTTAATGCATTTAAACAATACAAGAGTGAAGTTGAAACTCAATTGATAAGAAAATCAAGGCAATAAGGAGTGGTCGAGGGGAAGAGTACGATGACCCTTTTGAGGAATTTTCTCTTGAGTGTGGAATTATCCATCAAATAACTGCTCCTTATGCGCCACAGTCAAATGGAATTACAGAGAAGAAAAATCGGACATTAAAAGAAATGATGAATGTTATGTTGATTACGTCTGGTTTACATACTAACAACTAATTTTATGAGAAATAGAATGCCTCACAACAAGACAAATAAGATCCCCTACGAGGCATGGAAATGATGGAAACCTTCCCTCAGTCATTTAAAAGTGTAGGGGTGTTTGGCTAAAGTTGTGATTCCAAAATCCAAGAGGGTTAAAATCAGACCTAAAACCTTGGATTGTGTTTTAATAGGATATTCTCTCAACAATAGTTCATATTGGTTCCTTGTTCATAAATCTGATATCTCAGAAATCCATGTTAATACGATTATAGAATCAAGGGATCCCACTTTATTTGAAAACATATTTTTGTATACCATGGTATGTGGGCGAAATAATAATGGTGATAGTAATGATAAGAGACCTAGGGATACTGCAACTAGTGATGTTCCAACCGAAGAGGGGAAACCTAGGCATAGTAAAAGACAAAGTACTGCAACGTCTTTTGGACCAAATTTTCTAATGTATATGTTAGAAGATAGCCCCAAAAATTTAAAGAGGTCATGGCTTCCCCAGAAGAACCATTCTGGGAGAAAGCGATCAATAGTGAAATAGATTCCATCCTATCTAACCACACTTGGGAACTAGTGGATCTTCCCCCTGGCACTTTAAAAAAAAGATGAAAGCATATGGCACCATTGATAAGTATAAAGCAAGAATTGTAGTCAAAGGCTACAGGTAGCGGGAAGGGCTAGATTATTTTGATACCTATGCAGCTATTATTGGAATTACATCAATAAGGATGTTAATTTCTATAGCAGCTTTGAATGGGTTAGAGATACATCAAATGGATATGAAGACAACCTTCGTAAATGGTGCTTAGAAGAAGAAATTTATTTGGAACAACCCGAAGATTTGTTGCCCAGGTCCAGAACGGAAAATATGTAGGGTGATTAAATCTTTATATGGCTTGAAACAAGCCTCGAAACAGTGGCATGCGAAGTTCGATAAAGTAATGTTAACGAACGAATTCAAAATTAATGAATGTGACAAATGTGTTTATGTCAAAAACACCAATCATGGGTTTTCCATTGTATGCCTATATGTTGGCGACATGTTAATTATGGGTAGCGATATAAAATTGATAATGACTACCAAACGTATGCTGACCAGTAGGTTTGATATGAAGGACATGAGAGTCGCATATGTTATTCATGGAATTAAAATCCATAGAACAACTGATGGATTGGCATTATCTCAGTCTCGTTATCATTACCAAGATTCTTGAAATAGTCAAGAATCAAGAAATTCAATTAGTCAAGATTCCAGTAGATGCAAGTATGTGTTTCCACAAGTATATTGGTCCAGTTGTAAGTTAAAAGGAGCATGCTAGTGTTATAAGTTGTTTAATGTATGTCATGAACTGCACTCGACATAGCATTTGCAGTAAGCGTGCTAAGTCATTTACAAGCAACCCAAGTGAGTATAATTGGAAAGCAATGAGAAGGGTCTTGGGCTACTTGAAGCATACTCAAAATCATGCTCTGCATCACTCGAAGTATCCTATAGTGTTGGAAAGATACAGTGGTGCAAATTGGATCACTTGTTCTAGTGACACCAGATCCCCAAGTGGGTATGTGCACACACTTGGCGAGGATGTCGTTTCTTGGAAATCATCCGAGCAGACATATAACAAGGTCAACCATAGAAACTGAATTTATTGCCTTAAACAAGGCTGGTGAAGAAGTTGAATGGCTATATAACTTCTTTAGGGATATTCTGAGGTGGCCTTAGCCAGTTCCATTTGTGTGCATACATTGCGATAGTTAAGCTGCACTTGGATAAGCAAGGAATGTTATGTACAATGGTAAATCTCGACATATTCGTCGAAGACATGATATAGTGGAATAATTAAAATTGACTATATGAAATCAAAAGAAAATATAGCGGATCCATTAACAAAAGATGTAACTAGAGAATTGAGGTCTAGTTTGTCAAAAGTAATGGGTTTAAGGCCATTAAATATTGATCATTTTAGACACACTACCTAGAAGAGTGGGGATCCTATGATCTATGGTCAAAGAGAAAACCAAGTGATGATTAATGGATAAGCACTCTCGAGGTTTTTCAAAACTCATACTCATTCTTAGACATGGCATTGCATAAAGGGTAATTAAGTAGTCTTTTAACGATTTCTGGTTCCAATGTGTTCAGATGGTGTATGTTGGGATGTACTGTCAGAAATCACCTATGTAAGTGTGAAGTGAGGGCCATTTCTGTGAGGATATTACAAAGCCATTCTCTAATAAACTTGCAGAACCAGGGGATGTCCATGGCCAAAACGGACACAAACAGAGGATCAACCACGTTCGAGGATCAATTGTGTGTTTCCTATTGTCTTGGTTTACACTTAAAGGATGACGATTACAAGGCATCGCGTCCTCCAGTTAATTGAGTAAATCTGGTAGGTCTCACTAGGGATGGTTACAAGACATTGCATTCACCAATCTCGATTCAATTGTTGCTATTGATCAGTCGCAAATTGTACCTAACCCGAGATGCAAATTGTAACATCATGGGCGCTGACGAGGGCAGGGAGTGATAGCCGGTGCGAAAGGGCATGGACAAGGAGCGGCTCCTAGTAGGCTTAAAGCGACGGGGGTACATGAACGAATCGAATCAACACCCGAAAAAGAGGAATTCCAGAGACTGTGCTGGTATGGGACAATATAGTTGGGAATGGCTTATAAGAATTAATTGGTACTACCTATACTAACAAGATGCATCTACTTTTCGGTAGCCCGGATCGGAAGAACTCCATAGTTAAGTGTGCTTGACTTGGAGCAATTCTGGGATGGGTGACCTCCTGGGAAGTTTTCCCGGGAAGTGTGCGAGTGAGGACAAAGCACGCTGAAAAGTCTCGTGTTAGTGTATGGGGACAGTCGTTGATCCTTGCAAGTTGTCAGACGTTACAAGTGGTATCAGAGCAGGGTCTCTCTTCCAGTACGGTGTGATTCGAGGATGAGCCAGGCAGAAACTGATGGGCATGTAACATCCCGAGCGCTGACGAGGGCGGGGAGTGATTGCTGGTGTGAAAGGGCATGGACAAGGAGCGGCTCCTGGCGGGCTTTCAGCGACGGGGGTACATGAATGAATCGAATCAACACCCGAAAGAAAGGGATTCCATAGACTGTGCTGGTATGGACGGTACATTTGGGAATGGCTTATACGACTACCTATACTAACAAGATGCATTAATTGGTACTACCTATACTAACTTGATGCATCTACTTTTCGGTAGCCCGGATCGGAAGAACTCCATAGTTAAGCATGCTTGACTTGGGGCAATTCTGGGATGGGTGACCTCCTGAGAAGTTTTCCCGGGATGTGTGCAAGTGAAGACAAAGCACGCTGAAAAATCTCGTGTTAGTGTGTGGGGACAGTCGATGATCCTTGCAAGTTGTCAGACGTTACACAATTGGTCAAAAAAAGATAACTTCTTATTCATGTGGGGGATTATTGTATAAATGGGTTATGAATAAGAAGTTGGAAGAGTCACGTCTATTTGTTTGCATATAGTCGCGCCTTATCGCAATTGAAAAGTCATGTCTCTTCATTTCTGAATAGTCGTGCCTCTTTTGGCTTTTGACCCATTCATCTCCTATATATACTTATGTCCAGTGAATCTAAGTGACAAGTTTTCCAGACTACTTACCAAAACTGCCTCCCTTACAACCTTTGTCTATGATTGATCAATGTTCGTTATGTCCGCCGGTGTTTTTTTTTTTCTGGTAGTGCCACCATCAAAACAAGGATAACTCGTTCTATCTTGGAAGACAATGTCCACGAACCTTAGGTACAGTTGAGGGGGGCAAATAAGGACACAAAATCAAATATTGGGCTCCAATTTAATTTTCTGTAAATTTTACGTTTTGCATTGTGATGTCACTTTATTCTATATGTTTGTGTTCTTCACTGTTATTTCATAACACGGATTTTTACACTATCACCAATAACAAAAACTTGCATAATGTCTATGGGAAAATCTCTTGTCCAGGTGACAATATTTTTTTGGGATCAAATTAATCCTTTCTATCTTCAAAAAGTTTCCATTTGGGGCCAAAGTGTTGTATCCATTCTTGATGTGTTTTGTTGCCAGTAAGATATTCCTTGATGTTAATACCAGCATCCTCACAAAACTTTAGTATCTGTTGGTTTTGAGCTTCAAATTTCTTCACCAGATCAAACGAGCTTGCAGCATGCAGAAGACTTACAGCGTAGAAAACATCTTCATCTGGTGTAACTGCTGACATACTATCATCCCACCTGTGTATTTTGATTCTATTTAACCCTCACACATGAAAATACAAAACAATATATAATTTTCAATTAATTTACATTTTTAAAAATATAAATCATCTCATAAACTTACTTGTTTCGGTTCATGGGGTAGACTAGAGCAATTCCTGTAGTAATATTTTGCTTAAGAATAATTCCCTTGAACACACCTTCATTAAAATCTAAGATTCGAGATCTTGGAACAAAGATGTTTAACCAAGGATGAGGAACATCCCAAAGTCCTTTTGACCTAAGAACTAGTTCCCCCTCATGAACTCTGTTCAGGAATTCCTCGTATGACACATCTTTTTCAAACATAAACGTAGGAACAAACTTTAACCCTTTGACCAAATTGGCAACATCCTATTTCAAGAAACAAGAAGATAATTAATTAAGTTAAATCTTGATTTATACATAGCTAAATTGATAAATAAAAAAATATGTTTGAAGTTAATTATAACCTCATTAATGCGTGATTGAGAAGTATTGTCATAGTATTTGACTAGCTCTATGATGTAGGTGATGCCATATTGAGTTACCAAAGATGTTATCCTTGGTTGATCACGAACTGGATAAAAAGAAAGATCAAGTGGTGGCTGATTCAATAGAAGCATGCCTTCTACATAATCTGCTGTACTAAATGAGATTAAATGTTCTTGGTCTCTAGAAAATGCAGAGAAGTCATTGTAAAGTAGGTGGATCCACTTCACCTGCAAGAAATTAAACACAGCTTTCTTGTGGTTAATTAAGGAATTAAAGATTAATTATATATCTCTTGTGAAAAACAATTTCCAACTTCGAAGTTATAGTTTGGTACATCTTTGATAACAGTGGCAGAAGGTTCATCCATGAGTTTGATACAACTTTAAAAATAGTGGCATTATATATATAATAATTAAGAGTTTATAAAAAAAAATCAGTATCATTATATTTCAATGAAATGACACATATAAATAAGTATTAGTCATTACTAATTATGGGTATAAGTGCCCTTATAAAAACAAAAGGTTACAGAAGAATATCCAAACAATTGTATGAAAAGTCATACCTTAATTTTTCATGTATCAATCTAACAATGAAAATAATAGGATTTTTTTTACAGCTTGGGCATGGGTGATCATACATTGATTGTTACTAGCAAGAAACTAATTGTTTTGATATACAGTTTACTGCTTCATATATCAAGACAAAAAGGAAAAAAGGCTTTTAAATTTGTGATTGTGACTTGGGAACAAGAATAATGGGCACATGGAATTTCTCGACTGATTATTGGTAGTTTTAAGCACAAAAGAATATCTGCACACAGAAAGATAGAAAAAGAAGATGATCTTTACCCTGGTGGGTGCAGGTGCTAGTGGTATTCTTGCTCTTGTAATCACCCCAAATTGACCTAACCCTCCAAGAACGGCGTAAAATGCCTCTGAGTTGTTCTCCGCAGAACAAGTCACAAGGTCTCCTTTCCCTATAAAAGCCACATAAAATAGTGGGAAAAGTGTGTGTCATTTTAAAAGATACAATGTTGTAAGATTTTAAGAGAGAGAAAGAGATAGATAAAGGAGGGAGAGAGTTGACAAAAACATAAAGGTGTGGGTCCCACCTCTTCGTGAGAGTAAAAGTTGTAAACCATTAATGTAGCATTGTAGGTGGGTCTGTGCATTATCCACTCTTTAAAGCTAGTGGACTCTCGTGTGAGGGGGCATGTTGAGATTATATAAAACCATTAAGGTAGCATCACCTAACAACTTAAATTTTTAACTTAAATTTTTTGGTTGAATTGATTTTTTTTGTGAAAGTAAAAAGATATAAGTTGTGTCATTTAAAAGTATAAACATTTTTCGCTAACGTGTTTCCAAGCAAGAGAATATGGTAAGGACCATTAGATTTCCAAAAGAGATCCCTTTTCTTCCTTTAGAAAAATAAGAAAAGATTGTAAGATACTATGGCAAGAAAGGGACTAATATATGGGAATAGATGTTAAAATTTCAGATAATCTGATTACGTGAGATTTTTGTATTTATATTTTTCTTCACATATATTAAATAGTGACAGATGGACATAAAAATTCTACATGACAGATATTTTGAGTAGACCGACTTTTATGAAGAGATTGGTCAACAAATATAAAAGGATATACAATTCAAGCCAACTAGTTAGTTCCATTGTATTTTGCGTCGCGGTCTTTGTTTGATTTAGTTACTGTTGTAGAATCTTGCTAAAATATACGGTGAAATCACGTGACAATTACATTTAACTTTCCTAAGCCCAAACATTAATATATATTAATTAAATATGAAATTATGACGACTTTGAATAATTGTATAGAAAAAAAAAATCAATAACATTATATTTAGCATAACAATCAACTAAGGTCATTACCAATGTTAATAATAATCAATCAATTTCATCAATTTCACCATTAGATCGATTATGTTGATAATACGGTTAAAGTTATTAACAACGTTACTACCAATCAATTATGTTGATCCAACGATTATATTTATTTACTTATGATTATGATGATCCAACGGTTAAGGTTACTACCAATTGCTACTAATCAATTTCTGGTTATGATGATTTCCCATAACCATACGATAAGTAATAACATTGATAATGAGTATAATAGTTGTCACAATATCATATCCCTGGAAATTTAATTTTAAGATAATCGTTTTGATTAGAATCGATAAGATTACTAGAGAAATCTGAATAAGTATGATACCTGTAACAACATCCAATTCAAGAACATTGGAGATCTGAGGTCCAAATCGAAAGGCTTGTCCACTGATTCCAGCATTAGAGAGGGTGCCACCAACCGTCAAATACAAGTAATCAGTCCAAGAAAGGGGTGTGAGTCCACGTTGAAGAGTTGCATGCAACACATCAATCCATAATTGTTCGCCACCCACATCTGCATAATAATAATTATCCAATTGACTAGACATTATAATAATCCCAGACCCGTTTCTGAAACCGTTAAGCTGAGTCATATTCAACACAACTCCATCTCGTGTCATGGCTTGTCCATGAAGCGAGTGGGCTTGGCCTCTAGCAGCAATGGTGAAAGGGGTTGGCAGAGAGTTTGAGAACTTTATCAAATCCGATATGTCACTAACGGATGATGGTTCAAAAACAGCATATGGGGTTTCTTGAACTATGTGACCATAATCGGTTGAGGCTTGTGACAAGGTTTGAGGGTTACGGGTTAGCTTTGAGGCTAACTCTTTGGGTACTTGGGATAGTGACCAAGGTTGTGGTTGTGCCTTCGTGAGCACCATGCCCAATAGGCATAGCAGAGCCATGGCTTTAGAAAGCATAAAATTATTCCTCGCCATTTTTGTTTTGGAGAGAAGATGAATTGAGTTGGTAATGTTGTATGGCTTTGAATTGGTGTGTGCGTTTATTTAACCTCAAAATCTTCTGACGTAATATGATTTTTCCTAGAAAAAAGAAGAAGAATTCTCTCTCTATTGCAGGTCATGTTGCTGTTACAAATTAATTCAGGCTGTTACGTTTTTTGATTTAGAATTCAATAGACTTATGCATTTTGAATTTTAAATTTTGAATTTAATGTAACAAGAGTTGGTTGCGTATTTAATAGGAGTTGACTGCATTTTGTATTTAATAGTAGTTAATTGTGTTTTTTATTTAATATAAGTTGATTGCTTTTTGTTAGGAGTTGCAATTTTACGAGTTAGGTCACAAATTATTACCGATTCAAATTTATTTGTAATTTGTAATTCTGAGCTTATTTATGGGTAACATTTCAATGAAACGAGCAAGAGTTTAGATACCAACTTTTATCTTGGTATCATCTAACAACTCTAAGTGAGGAGCGAAGCCATGTCCGACGCAAACTCTCAAGGGACTAGTACTGCAAAGAAGCTGGCAATGTCTGACCGGCGCTCAGAATGCAGATGGACCAAGTATTCTATTGACCAACGTGGTACTGAAGGGAGAAACAAATTATAATGCGTGGGCTAATGCGGTGAAATAACGCCCTAAAGCCAGTAACAAACTTGGAGATTATATCTTAGGATTAATTTCAATATTTCTATATATTTTTTAATAGTTTTCTTATTTTAGGATTTATTATTTAGTATAAATGGATATTAGTGTTTTTTCTTTTATATAATATCATATCGTATTGATACACAAAATTATTCGGTCTATTATTGAGTCTTCTCCCTTTTCTAGATCTATACCTAAATCCTATGACTTCGATATGTAATTTGTTATAGGGTTTTATAATTCTCATGTTGAAGGAGAATTGAAATCTAATGTTATAGAGATAAAAAGCACGTGGGACCCATGTGTTAGAAAAAATTATATGTAGGACCCATGTCAGCAAGGAAATCGAAGGGTGTGTAGGAAGATTATAATTATCATGTTTAGTTTATTTAAAATTAGAATAGAACTAAATATAAAGCTAAAAAACGTAAAATTAAGGAGAACGGTTTTGAACCGTTTCATTTTGTTAACATGTCAAACGTTAGTCCATACCAGCATGTGTTTCTTAATGCAAAAGACACAAATTAAAATTGATATTTTTAAGATAGATAAAAATAGAGAATCTTCTAAATTGGTATTCTAAATCTTTCAAAGATTTTGGTTTACAAATTAGTCCGTCAAAGATTTAAAACATCCATCATCTTCGTCTTTACAAAGGAATAATGTGGTGACATAAAATGACAAATTTAAAAACTAGTTTCTATCTTTAAAATTCCAGCTTATTGATAAAATTAAATTCATGATGACAAAATGATAAATTTAAAAATTATTTTGTGTCCTTGTGGGATATTTTAAGTTTTTTTTTTTTTTTTTTCAAAAGATCATATTGGTAAATAATTGTTTGGTTCAATATTTATTCATTTATCTACTTATTTTTTTATGGGAAATTAAGAAGCTATTTACTTTAAAGAAAGGTTGAAAAAGTCCTCCTTTCGTTTTCTTTGGGATGCAACATGACGTGAAGCAGATTTTAGTAAGACTTTTGTTATTACGGCACCAAAGTCCAGTCTAAGACCTAACATTTACACTTCAATCTTACTTTTGAAATTATTCGTGCATTTAGTTAAATCATTCCTCTCTTTTTTTACTAGAAAATGCCTTTGCATTGATCGAAATCATGGGCTAAAACATCCAACACAGCAAAGTTGCATATTGCATATGGATCGACCTCTACCCAGATCTCGCAGAGAGCTGAAAAAATAAGGTGCGGAATGCATGTGGGCAAGCATTTTACAATACTGAATTATCATTTTAAAATAAGTTTGTTGGTCCTTTTTAGCATATACATATAAATCTATATTCCTTAGAGATTTATAAAATAATATTTAATTCGATTCTGAAATTTATTTATAAAGTTATAAAATAAAAATTTCAAATCATTTTTATACTAATCATGTACATATAAAAATTTACTTGAACTAATTCCATGGCTTGGCTTAACAATGAACAAACGTGTGATATGTGTATAAATGTACATTCGCAAATTCGACTTTTCATTGTACCTCTTAATTGAGGTTAGACTATGAGAGATATTCTTCTCATACATATTTATTAAGTTGTATATAAGTCGACCTAAACACCATATAACCATAATAAAAAAACAAAAACAAAACTTGAGGGGTTATTAAAAATTAAAGTTTGATAATTTCAAAGGATTTTAAGGGGTACTCATGCCTTCGAAAAGAAAAGATCCAACTAGCTCATGACTCATTACGTGAGGGGAACAAGTTAGTTGATTTCTTAGCCAAACTAGATCATTCCTATCCCATGGGATTGGACTTTTTGGAGAGGTCATCAACTGGTTGCGGTCAACTTTCATTAATTAGATACTTTAGCTAATGCTTCTTTTCTTTGTAGACTTGAAGTATAGCTGTGTAGTAGTTTCAAGCGTTTGTCCTCAATTTAATTTGTTGGTTCCCAATTTCTACATCCTCTCCTGTGCTAATTAACATGATCATGTCATGTGCGGCAATCATAATCATACATGGGTGAATGAATGGTAATAAGGGAGGAGAGAAAAAAAATATAAAATAAGAAGTTACACAATCATCACCGTTGATTTAATTATTAATGGTTAAGATCCTCCCACATGATATAATCATATTAAATTACATATGAGATGATCCATTTCCGTTTCTCTTTGCCATGCAATATGACATGAAGAGGGAAAGTTTCTTAATTTTGTAAATATGGATATGAATATATAGATTCAATATATAAACCAAATGTTGAAGGTGCACCAATTCGTGGGAAAGAATATCCCTTTAAACCCGCCATAGGAAAGCTCTACATTTGGGGGGAATGTGGAGCCTTTTGTAATCTCAGCCAATGGACTAGCAAAATTCTTCATGAAAACTCATCCGTCATGCCTCTCCATGTTTCCGTAAGATCTCTAAATAATTGAGTTCTCCTATACAAATTTATAAGTTCATTTTTCTGTAATTTTGCCCTTCACATCATAGCCGCACCTACTCCTCATTAAATAGCTCTTGAATAAGATCATGTTTCCATCTCCTTGGATTATACGACAACGATTGGCGTGCCTTGCTATAGTAATATCCATAATAAAGAATGTCTTGCATATATAGGTTTCCAAAAAAAGAAAGAAAGAATGGCTTGGATAAGTATTTTGGTCAAAAAGTAAATAGTTGATGTCTCCAGTATATTGGCTTCCCTCTAGGTATCTGTAAATCCAGTTGGTCTGTTTTCTAAACAAAACAAAACAAAAACTATTCCATAAATTTAGAAGACATAGGTAGAGGTATTGTTATGGACTCGTGAGAGGCGTATATTCTAGAAAGCTCGATAAGAATCAACATAAAAGGAAAAGAATCATTCCTAATGACCATCTTATCTTAACAACCAAGCAATTGGACTTGGGCCCCCAAATAAGCCACTAAAGGTCCATAACATCATGATCCACAGGTAAATTCTATAAATAAGAGGTAAAGCTTACACGTAGGGATCGAATCTCTCTTACTGCTATGATGTCACTGTGCACACACATCACCGTATTGGCATAAGTCGTTTCTATTGCGTACAGTGACCAATAATCCCAAAGATATCTCATCTTAGGTATCTAAGGGATAATGTCATATCCAATATAAATCTACTAGTTTTTGACTAGACATCTCTGTCATCCAGACAGAATATTGGCGTCGTATGTGGGGACCTATAAATTTCTATTCCCACTATTAATATGGTGAATACCAGAAGTAGCTACCAGCTACCACCACCAAAACCACTTGGACTGTTGCAGCTGTCAGATCTGGTATAAGGAGGAGCAGCTGGCTAACCACCCAAACCCAGGCAACAAGCTAGCAGTTGATTATGATGTTGTCCATGTAAGCGAAGCTATCTCGGATTCTGCGTCTACACCTGTTGCGAAACAAGATTCACGGCCAGACCTGATGTAGACCACACCGGCTCAGGACATCGCCCAAAACATAGATCAACGTATAACTCAAACCATTGTAAATGCACTACTACAGCATATAGAGGAAAGGGAGAACCATGACCAACTTAAAATACACAAATCTTGATATCTGTATTATCAAGTTACATTCACAGTTGTCATATTTGGCCATACTTAGCACTTCGTTACTTATTTTATACCTTGCTCGGAACCATTCCTATTTCTTTCATTACCGAGTCGTAAAGTTTAACATGTGAATTCTAGGTACTTCACTTATGCGTATTCATACATTTCTCAATACTCACATCATCACATCTCAAGATATTTATACAAGTCATACATACCTAATTGATATTTCCTAACAATTCATTGCGTAGAAGATGTATTTAAGAGTTTCAGGAAGCTCCTTCAACTCCACTTTTGGGGCACCATCTTCTTTGTCATCATCTTTCTTTTCAAAAACCTCAAATTCTACATTCTTTAATTCCTTAAAAGGAACAATATCACACGCCTCGAGTTCTTCATCAAGCTCTTGACTAGAAGATTTTCCTACTTTCCCCACTTCCTCTAAAACATCAAGACTAAAACAATCGCCTTTGTCAGAAGATTGTTTCATAGAGTCAAAGACGTTGATGGTAATTGTAACAGCCCGTGTTAACCCGGATTGTTAACACACTATCGTATTAAGCCACGCTTAATTAAAATGCGGAATAACTTTTTCTTTAATTCACTTATGACGTCATTAAGGTTAGCCAACTTGATTACTTAATCAATTTCATGAAATAATGCCTGTATGTAAATTGCAAGACAACTAACTGGAATACCTCATATATAATTAATAAGTGAGTATCTAAAGCCACAGGACTACAACACGTAGCCTGGGTCAAAATCCTGATACTTTAATTACTACATCAAATTAAAAGACAATAGCCAAACCATGTGGCATGGACAAACCCCATGCTCACCAAATAAGGCAACAATGCCCAAACCGTCTCAACATAATAACATAATCAAGCAGAAAACATAACAGCAGTCAACACCCAGCATGACAGCATATCATAATATCAACTCAGCTCTGGCCTCCTGCCACCTGAGCCCTCAACATTACCTGATCCTGAAATAAGTGTCCCCAAACGTAGGGTGAGATCTCTAAACAAGAAATCTCAGTAAGACAAGGGGTCCTCAAGGATCTTCCACCCCAAGCTCACTTACATGTGTAATATAAGTTCAAAAACAGTATTTACAATATAAGTTCCAAAACTATGCGATGCAGCAATTAATCATGCCATGTGTGTTTATCAAATCTACTGGCCAGAGAAATGCAGGAATACGTCTAAACCCAGATGAGTACAAGGAACACCGCTTGCACCTCACCCACAGCCTCACCATCTTGTATGTACTATATACTCAGGCTTACCGTATAGGTGGACACCACATGCATATCATAAAAGCACATTGCATATAATAGCTCAACAGCATTTCTAAAGCATTAAAGCATGTAACACAGCATGCATAAACCCATCCCCATGGGACATGGTGGAACAACAAAATGGCTAAACCGAGGACACGAAAGCTTACCTTGCAAGCTAGCTATCCAATGCCAAGAGTCCAACCACTCTTACGTCCAAACACAGCAGTATCACAATCTGATATGGACCAATAATACATCAATATTTATGCATCACAAGCATACAACTTAAAGACTACGCCTTTCTTTTACGCTTTACGTCTCAAGGCTTCCGACAAAGTCATAAGCCCTTAGCCATATGATTCTGACTTAGTTTATTAATTACAGAAGTTCAACTTCCTTAATCTAGGGTCCACAAACCCCCAATAGCTCACTGTTCACACGGCACAGCTACTGTTCTGCGAAATACCCAGGATATCCGGATATCACAAGAGACATATCCGGATATGCCATATCCGGATATCACACTGGCAATATCCGGATATTCCATATCCGGATACCCAGATCCCATATCCGAATATGGATATCCGGATATCATATCCGGATATGCATATCCGGATACCATATCCGGATACTGATATCCGGATATCTGTTCGACAAATATTCGGATATCTCACGACAGAATGCAGTTTCTGCATTTCGTGAATATCCAACCCAAAGATTCAACTTTTAACACATGTACACGTTAAAGCATGCATCTTTAATCTATTTTAGGTTCATACTCATTATACCTTCTTGTTTACTCATTAAACATGGCCAAGACATCAACTTTAAGCATCAAAACTTAAGATCAAAGGTGAGGAAACTTACCCCAAGCTTAAAACAGAAAATGGAGGTGCTCTTGGAGCTCCCAATGCTGCTCACAAGTCCAGCACACCCAAGGACACGAAAATGCCACACCAAAGGTTGGTTCTTGGCACCAAAGGAGGCTTCTTGAAGCCTCTAATGGCATGAACAATGGCTCATAACCATGGAGACAACACCACAGCCCACTAAACACCCCTCAACTCAGAAAACAAGGCTCACCACACACAACCATGGTGCTAAGAGGGAGGGAGGTGAAGAATCAAAGTCCAAAGGTGTCAACTTTGATCAAGAATGGGTGAAGGATCAATGAAATAGTGTTTCCCACAAGAAAACAGCCTCTCCACTGTTCAGCCCCTCAACTCACGTAGAAAAGAAATGCACCTAGGGTTTTGTGCCTTAGTGTGTCTATTTATAGGCACAAGGCCACTTAACGCGCAGTATTAGCCTTAATAGCAAAGTAAAAGATCTTGATCCCAAACTTCGGAATCTAAACCTAGACATTTTTCTAAGATTTTTCATATTTTTATTTTATTTTTCGGAGCACCTTTCCGGTACGGGCTTTTCCATAGCCAGTATCAGTTCTGGCATCAGATTACGTTATTTTGACTTGAAACTTGTTTTACAAGTCCTACATAATATTCTAGTAATTATCATGCGTTTGTTATAATTTTCCGGGATACTTTTCCGGTACGCATTTATACCGAGTAGCAGAACCGGTATCTGCGCTTTTCTTCCGAAAAGCGACTTTCAGCATTTTTACTCACTCAGTATAATTATCTAAGCCCAATATTAATTATTAAGGTCAATTATGGAATTATTTTCTAATTATCATAATTAATTCACTAATTACCTTAATTAGCGGTGCGGGTTCTTACAGTAATGGTCTCATCATTCATCCTTAACTCAAGCTTCCCGTTTTCAACGTCAATCATGGCCCGCGCAGTAGCCAAGAAAGGTCTACCCAGCAAAAGAGGCCTTTCAGTTCCCTCTTCCATGTCCAACACTACAAAATCTGCTGGGAAGATGAACATGTCCACTTTCACAAGGACATCTTCAATTATACCACTGGGTTTTCTTAAAGATTTGTCAGCAAGTTGCAAGGAAACCATAGTAGGTTTGAGCTCAGATATCCCCAAAGATTTATACACAGACAAGGGCATCAAATTTATACTTTCCCCAAGATCACACAAAGCTTTGCCAATATTTGTGTTACCAATGGCAATAGGAATATTAAAACTCCCTGGATCATGACACTTAGGAGGAAACTTCTTCTGTATTATCGCACTACACTCCTCAGTGAGTGTTACCGTTTGACATTCCTGCAACGTGTGTCTTCTTGATAAGAGATCCTTCATAAACTTGGCATAATTGGGCATATTAGCCAAGGCTTCAGCAAATGGAATATTAATGTGAAGCTTTTTGAAAATATCTAGGAACCTTCCATACTGTTGCTTCTGAGCATCCTGCTTGAATCTTTCAGGATAAGGTGCCATAGCTCTCACATAATCAGAACTCAACTGATGCTTCTTCTTTATAACTGGCTTCACCACTTCAGTAGGTTATTCGATTTTTTTTCAGGCTCACTTGCAGTATCTAGCTTCTCCTTAACCTCAGGAGATGGAAGTATTTTACCACTTTTAGTTATGATGGCCATACAATCTTCCTTCGGATTAGTAACTTTGTTACTAGGAAAAGTACCTGGAGTTCTATCAGCAATTTGCTTAGCCAGTTGGCCAATTTGATTCTCCAGATTCCTGATAGATGCATTTGTGTTTTTGGTGTTGGCTCTAGTCTCCTCCAAGAAGGCAATGGAATGTTGAGCCATATGTCCAACTAACCTCTCCAAATCAGAAGGTTCCTTGGTTTGGATTGGTGGAGGCTGCAAGTAGTTGTTTGATTGGAAATCAAAACCAGTGCCTTGAATCCTCCCTTGATAATTACTCCTTCCAGCAGGAAAACTCTGACCTCTTTGAACATTTTGATGCTGAGGTCTCTGATCATACCAAATGCCATTTACCTACATTTGTTGAGGAGAATCAATGCCAGCAAAGAAGGACATTCATTAGACTTATGATTGTCCTGGAAATATTCACAAACAACAGCAGCAGCTTGAGCTTGAACACTAGAAAGCTGCATCTTATCAAGCCTTGAGGTCAAATTTGCCATTTGCTAAGATAATAATTTATTTTCAGCCAGCACCACATCATTACCTTCCAGCTGAAGGATACCTCTCTTAGGCTTGGATGACAAACCTTCATTTTCATTTGCAGTCATTCTTTCAATCAACTCAAGAGTCTTATTTTCTCTCAAGGATTTAATATTGCCACCTACTGCACCATTCAACACCATCTGAACTTCAGGTTTACAACCATTGAAGAAGATTCTCACCTGATTGCCAGTAGTTAAGCTATAATGAGGACACCTCCTCATTAAATCCTTGAATCTGTTCCATGCTGCAAACATAATTTCACCCTCCGATTGAGTGAAATTGGTGATATCATTCACCATCTGATTGTATCTCTCTATTGAGAAGAGCTCAGCAAAAAAAATTTGTGATAAATCATCCCATGTAGGAATGCTTCTTGCAGGCTGCCTTTCCAACCAATTAAGAGCCTTCCCCTTAATAGCAAAAGGGAACAACCTCAACCGGATTGCATCATTGGATACCTGAGGGTGCTTGGTTGAGTCACATATCATCAGAAATCTATCTATGAACTTATGGGGATCTTCATTTTCCTCTCCACCAAATTGAGCTCTCCCCACCAATTGTTGTTGGCAATATCAGGCTGAACAATGCTCGAGTTGGGCCTGTTAAATGATGGAGTAAGAATGGTATCCATGAATGGGTTGTTTGCATCATTATTTGCTGCCATGATTTGTGTTTATTCAGACAGAGTCTCTAACTCATTGAATGCAAGCTTCTTCCGAGCAAGTTTTTTGTTTCTCTTTTCAGTCTCTGTAATCTCCCAATCAAATGGAAATTCTGCAGTTTTGCCTCGCATACAACTCAGAAAAGAGATTAGTAGCACTGTTCAAATATCACACAAAAATAAAAATAAAAATAAAAATAAAAATAAAAATATTCACAAAATCCAATCTTAAAGATCAAGATTATATGATATAAGAAACGTCAATCCCCGGCAACGACGCCAAAAACTTGGTGCTTCCCGGCAAGTGTACCGATCGCACAAGTAATACAGTGATAAGAAAAGTATCGTCTGCACAGGGATTGTGATCAAATATCAAATAATCGTTCCTTTTAGATTGAAGGAATTCAAATAGGTGTCACAAATATTGTTGATTTGATTAAAAATAAGAAATAAACACAAGAACGTATTTTCGGAATTTTTGTGATGAAAAATAAAAATGAAAATAAGGATTGATTTGTAAAATTATGAGAAAACATTGTAGCTAGAGTGCACTCACCAAATGATTCCCGCTTCTTACTCTGGATTGATTTACAATACTCATTTATATAATTACTCAGATAATTTATTTTATAAAAATTTTCAGTAATTAACCCTCAATTCCTTGCAAGATTAACCTTTTAACTCAATTGGAACCCCAATTCCTTGCAATGTTCCTCATGACATTAAGGAATGAACCCAATAATTTAAGCATCTGTAATCAAATATACGTCTATTCCTAGCACACATATAAATTGTTATCATACCCCCTTTCAAGATCAAAATCCCAATATTCCTATCTAGGATCCTAACCCTTAAAATATCATCAACTATTAGATTGATTAGTTCTAACAAAGAAGATAGAAATTACGCACAGGGTAGAGATAAATATATATATATATAAACGAGTAAAAATAAGTCAATCCTTGTAACAAGGGTTCACATAGGGCTTGTGACCCTAACTACAATAAAAATAACTTAGCGAACCATTGCCATGCTTAAAATATCAATATTTAACATAAACTGGAAATTGGATAAATGAAAGAACAAGATGAACAGAATCTGCACAGGACTCTCCCTCTGAGCACAACGGCTGTTTCTGCAGAAATTAGGATCCTAATTCTATGCCGAGCATCCTTTATATAGGCCCAACTTTCTTCTTCTAAATTTGTCCTTGTAAAAACACGGTGCTGTAAATTCGCAAACTGGCGCTGGACCGCGCCATAGTGGCGCTGGACCACGCCAAATCTCTGGAAAATAGCCCAGAGGAGTGGCGCAAGATTGCGCCACTTTTCTGGAAAATGGCCTAGGTCCACTAGAGTGGCTTAACAGCACCCCCCGTGCGGATTCGCGCCACCAAGCTTTTAAACTTTTGTGTTCTCCTTCTTTCTCCCTATATAAACATAACAAATAGGTGAGAAATGTTATTGAAATGAAAAAGTCAATATAATAAGCAAATATGTATATAAAGTGCTCTTTTCTTACTTAATCCTTGTTATTTTAGCTTGGAAAACTAAATATGCCACAGGCACATCAATACTATATCATATTCTTACATATAAGTCTCATCACACTAGTAATTTTCAAACATAATCGCTCTATCACATGGAACTACTTTAATCCTTAAACCAATTTCTAAAATTTCATCAATATCGTGTATCTCCGAAGGATATATTTCTCCCACAAAGCACATACCACATACCGTGCACTGAGTCACTCCACCGAGCTATCAACCTTTCTTTAGTCCACACAATTTAAATTACCAGTCATTATTAGTCATCATCACTTGACCCCATCACGACTAACTTCTTATGTAAGGCCCTTAGGCCACCATCTTAACTCCACATTTCTTCATCACTAGTCCTCCTAATATAACATTTACCCAATTCATCAGTATTAACAAGTTTTTATTCTTTCCCATAGGGCTAGAATCCCCAATAAACTTCACAATTTCTGTGAAACCCGAAATTCATTTCACCACACTTGGTGCACACATACACACCACCGAGTGCTTCGAAATCACACCTCAATTTACCTTCTCATGACTCCTCACATATTATATCCAATTTGAAATATTATTGTTCACTTAAAAGTATATGATATCACATCTTGCGTTCTTCACACGGTACAATCCCCGTTGTGCATTAACATAAGGCATCTCATTTGTACTAGCAGTCACATCAATGCAAGATACTTCCTTGTATCCAGCTCCTTATAGAAGATAATAATAGTCTCCGGGAATATAATCCACGCAGAGATAACAAAAGTCTCCGGAAACATAATCCGCACGGAGATAGCCATACACTCCGGGCACATAAGCCGCACAGAGACATTCATACTCTCCGGGCATATAAGCCGCACAGAGATAATAATATCAAGTCATATAATGTGCACCCAGTACACAGGGGAATTCATTTTTATAACATATCCGTATATAACGGTAAAATGTGTACCTAGTACACTCCATATCACACATAGACCTAGTCCATTTGGTGTCTGTATCACATTAGTATATAACGGCAAAATGTGTTTGGTATATTCACATGAGGCTACCCCCAATAATAATAGTAGTAGTGGTATAATATAAACATATTACATATAGGTAAATTCATTATAACTTCCTCGTTTAATTATTCTCACCGATAGTTTACTTTCATTTTGGTTAATCCTTTGACCTAGTTTATAAAATAGTCACTATTAAATGGATTCATATTCTCCTCATAATTTTGTACATATTTCTTAACTCTTAATAATTCCTTATATCATGTTACAGTTCAAATCCATTGTCCATTATTTCTTGCTCGTTACTCGCCTTGGTGGTTGTAGAATATCCATTATGTTTCAAACATCATCACTCCGTTTATCAATTCTTCAATACGTTACGAGGAATGCCATCATTTACTGGTTCACGCAATCCGCACACAGAGGCCATCCATTGAGTTCCACTTCAAACAATGTCCACCTTGGACTTCCAAGAGTCGTACCTCTTAGGATCCAATCCCCAAAGGGAAGCTCGGAACAATTTCACAGCCACAACATCTGCGTACCGGCACTCAGGTCCACTCAAGGTATATATATATATATATATATATATATATATATATATATATATATATATATATATATATATTACTGGCACTGGCACTTAAGCCATCACAGGATCATTGTCCATTTATCCTTTCAAGATGTATGCTGACAATCAGTCCATTAAGTATAACTCACCTATCCTTTATGAATATCCTTTGTCATTTAAGTTTATCCAATGGCATATAAGCCTATTCAATGGCCTGTAGGCCTAGTATGTTCCTAGACATAAGATTTAATGGGTACTTCCAAGAGTATCCCTTAACTATAGTTCTACTCTTTGGTCAACACTACCTGACAATCCACACAGTGTATTGCTTCGGGGAAAGTCTCGTCCTCGCTACTAGGAGACCATATCTATATGTATATATACTATATCACGTCATATTATTTTCTCCAAAATTCATATCAATTATCAGATTATTTCACAAGCACACTGCTTTTAGTAGTATATATATACACCACTGGATTCTAATTTCTTATACAATTTTCATTACTATTTTACGTAAGATTATACCATTCAACCATCCTATCCATTTACCAATGGCAAGTCTGCCAATTAGAATCGACATCCATTAGCTACAATAGTGCCTTCATTGTACATTATCTTATGTCATCCATGGTGATTCTCTCAACTTCTTCGTTATACACATAATACATAATCAATTCATCTCACCTATATTTAATCAATACTATATCTTTATGGATTTAAATTCCCTATTTCAATATATCTCAAATTAACCTATCACCAACATAATCATTCCAAATAAGCACATCCCTTAGGTTCAGATTTCAAATATTCCATTTATTTCCCTACATTAATCACCTCAATTTATTCAAGTTTATGCCCTCAAATCAGGGACTTATAACTTCTACTCAAATATCAAATTATTAGGCTCATACCTAAGCTTACCTGTTCACATTCTTTCAATAATTCATCAGGTTCTAAGTCACTCATCAAGATAAAGTCAAAATACTAAGTTACATGTATATAATTGTTTTAACTAACTCCACACATATAGGGAAAGTTTACCAACATCGTCTCCATGATACTAACTCATCTCAATTATCTCTACTAACCATAAAATCACAAAGCTTACCTATAATAGCACTCTACATAAAAGGGTTATACACAACATGCAAATTGTTCTCATTAAGTCCTCGGCTATATATAATTTACTTACAACCATCTCTGTCTGTGGACCAGTTAACACTGTAGTCACAACATCAGGCTAAGGACTTGCATTAGGTGATCCAGGGTTGCCACGCAGGCTTCTTATGATGACCACACATATAACACAAAGGAATGGGTTGATCAGACCAAACTAAGGAATCACATATGCAATAATCAATAAGAGTCTACATACAATTATACATAACTTAACACAATCATACAAAATCAGAGTTCCCTAGTAAACTGCTCTGATACCATAAAATATAACAGCCCGTTGTACATCGGTATTGTTAACATTGATTATGATATTAAGCGCAGTTACAATCATAGCAATTCATTTATAAAAATGCGAGTAAACTTTTTCTCTTTATTACGCGAGCATTTAAAACAATAATAAAACGTAATAATCAAAAGCTGTGACCATAACTGATAACTCTTTGCGGAATAATTATTTAAACTACCTCATTATCATATAACACTTCTCTTAAGTCACTAAGGGGTTCCCATAAACTCACATAGCCTAAATCTCACTTTTACATTTTCTACCTGTCAGAACATGGTTCGGTATTTTAATTATTGCGAAGAACCCCCATGCCACGAACCTCTCGACTTTTAGTATGTTATTTTAGACTTAATTAACTTTCTAACAAGCTATCATACGAGTCATAAAGTTCTCGTTTCTCCGGATATCACAGTTTGAAGTTAGACAAGCAAATATGTCAGCCAACCTCAAACAGGGCTCCAAACAGCCTTCTCTCCATCAACGATTCTGGAAAATTCACTCAACCAATTGCTCTCAAATATTTATACAGTAAACTAGACACCTCAAGCTTCAATTTGACATATCATACACCTAATTTGACCTAGAAACAAAGTGGGAATAATTTTCCCAAAAACTGCCAGAAATAGTCCCATTTGCAGGGGCGTTTTGAGCAGTCCGTTCTCTCTGGCTTCTATAGGGTTGCGCACACCTCCTATGGGTCTCAAATTCTGACACAAGGTAGTTGACATCTCAAGCTTTAAACCGGTGTATGGCACGTCCCTATTAGACTTTTTGGAGGGAGATATGCTCTCCCAGATTTCACTCAAAATCTGCCAATTCCTAGAAATTTAGCCAGAGTTTCCATTGTTTCTCCAATAAATCCCACTTTTGTAAAAGTGCATAACTATCATCAAATTGTACCTAATAGACATGGGTGGCACTCAATGACCAACAATGCCTTGGTGCTCTTACAATCCTTCACAATTTATATCGTTTGACTTACTTTACAGTTCAACAATTTCATTATAAAACCTTAAATCATTTCAATCACATTGATTCTTTGCATGCATTCTTCTTGACATAAAACATAAATCATATCCTAGACTATGCCTATTGCCCTTTCATCATATACATGCATCAATATTACATAGTCTCCCAATTTACAAATTACAAACTTCTTTACAACTATTACAATTATCCGTCAAATATGTATAATAATTCCTCCAAAATAAATCATGACAATAAAAAACTTAAATTTAGACAAAATACAACATGAACAAAGATGCCAACAATAATCCTGAATCACATGCATTGTTCATGTCCTAAGTCTAGCCTAGGCCCAACGGCCACAAAATGCAAGACAATCCTATGTCCAAGCTCATCCTACGGGCCCCTTGCCCGCCGCTCCCACACCACTGGCACTACCTAAAATAAAATCCCCAAAGCGGGGTAAGATATACTAATATATCTCAGCAACCCATAGGTTCTGGAGAATACTCCGTCCAATGGCTCACTTCGATGCATATCAATAACATAATACAACATTTAAAACATGATAAAGCAAGGGATTTAGTGAAGTAGGGAAGCATAGGGAAACAAAATACGATGAAGCTGGAATGGTCGATACCAATACCACGCAACATCCGGCCTAGTGGCCTCGGCACATAGCCTACGGGTTCCAATCCAAGAAAGTGTTCCCAGAACATCAACCAAGGCACCCTCCATCCATATACACCCGAGACTTCCTAGTGTACTCCTCTACGGATAACACACCACGACCCCAGGTCAACTGGAACTCCCTCATGGAGACCTATCCAGTGGAAGTCCGTAACACCCGAAGGCAAACTTTCTACTGGCAGAGACTCGGTACATCCTATGTACCACTATACATACAATATGCATGATCATGTTATACTATACTACTAATATACACCTCCTACCACTACCCTCAACGGGCGTGGTAGAGCACACAAAGGATCAAACCCCAGTACCATGGGATTACCTGAATAATCTCCTCCGCTTGATAGCTATCGAATCGCGCAAGTAATACAGTGATAAATCACAGTTCGTATCCACAGAGAGTGTGTTTAAATCAATTAAAACTCTTTCTTTTAAGATTAAATATTTCAAAAGGGTTTTGACACGAATGTCAGGATTGTGTGGAAATTTGATTTGTAAATTTAAAAGACTTGTTTTTGGTTCTTTTTGAATAAGAATTGAAAAAAGGGTTTAAATATATGAGAAAAGCGCTGTAGTAGAGAGCACTCACCAATGATCCCCACCTTTTACTCTGGATTAAGTTAAGTATTAATATATAAATCGTGAACTTAGATAATTATCAGATAAAAGTATCAATAGTTAATTCTCAATCCCTTGAGGAATTAACCCTTTAATCTCATATAGAACCCTAATTCCTTGAGGTGCCCTATATGAGATCAAGCATAACGATCGATAATTGAAACATCTACAATATGAATCATGTCTATGTCTAGATCATGTTCATACCGTCGTTCTATCCCCTTTCCGGATTAAAGACCTCAGATCCCTCTTGTTGGCCCTAATCCTCAGATTTATTATTACTTACTAGATTGATCGGATCTAATAATAACAATAACAATACGAACAGAATAGAACGAAATTCAAAAGATAAATATATTCATAAAAACTCAATCCATTGTATCAGGGGTTCACAAGGGTTCGTGACCCTAACTACAGCAAAGAGGTTCTAGCCAACCATTATCATGGCTAGAATCCAAAGTTCAATTGAAAAACAAAAACTAAAAGAACTACAGAAAGGTAGAAGAAGAGATCTCTCTCAGAACTTCCGCCTCCGAATGATCTCAGTTGTGTAGCATATCAGATGTGTCTCCTAGGGTTGCCTTATGCCCTTTTTATAACCTAAAAATCCTCCTTTTCTCGCAACTGACAGCTGTCTCTCTCAATCCCACGCTTGGAGCGCAGGATCCACGCTCCAAGCGTGGAGCTTCTGCCATTTTTGCTTTTTCCACGCTCCAAGCGTGGAGTTCCACGCTTGCAGCGTGGACTCACTGTTCTGAAGTCTCCTCCCACGCTTCAAGCGTGGATTCCTACGCTTGGAGCGTGGGGCTTCTGTCTGATTCTTCTCCTTACTCCTTTATTTGTTATTTTCCTCCTGTAAACATGAAGAATTTGAGTGAGAGAGTGTCTGACAATTTTATTCAATAATTTCACCACATATACACTTTTATATACAGTTTTAGATCTGATTTCCTGCTGTTTTTGATCTATAAAAGTATATATGCTGGGAGCATATCAAACAATTCCCAGATTTAAACATTGCTGTCCTCAGCAATAAACTGATTCAAACTTAGAACTTCGTACAGCAGTGTTTCAACACAATATCAACAAAACACTTGAAGAAACCATTATGTCATGCCTGACTGAATTCTGCAAGAATTCTGATGATGCCATCAATTCTCTGCAATTTCATGAATGTAATCTGAACATCCCTCACCAAGACAAACTATATCACTCTCACTCTTGTGTTTTTAGGGTGTCAGACATACATAACCATCACAGCTGAAACACTACCATAGGCTTGATCATATTCTCAATATCCTTAAAATTGAAGGATTCAAACACATGCATTTAACTGATCAAAGGACTTTCAATGGTTTTAATTTGGCCTGGCTAAGGTAGGAATTTTGTATGGAGAGTGGCTTCAAATGCTATGAGATTGACACTGAGAACTTATCAATTTTGCTCCACTAACTTGCCCACAGAATTTCGGGAAGTCAATTCCTATGTTTGACCAATTTATTCACACTGCTTCACCCGCATGTTTTTCTTTTTCCTTTTTCTTTTTCTTTTTTTTTTTTTTTTTTTTTTTTTTTTTCCTTTTCCAATTTTCTTAGTGTAGTGGAGCTTACCTTAGATATTTTCTCTCTTTTTGAGAAAAATCAGTAGTTCAATCTCACTTAGGGTAAGTTCATCGTGGATAGGTTAAGCAACAATTTGGTAATCACCAATGAATAGGTTCAAACCTCAAAGGGATAACAATGGAAGATTAATTATACAGGTGAGCTTTATGGCCAGAGCTATCAAGAACAAATTGCCTTATCATATCAGTTAAAATGCATGCCTTGTAGAGAAACAAACCAAGTTCTAGAGTGTCAGTACAGTGAGGCCTCTCAGAAAAATTTTACTGTCTAGGCTCAAACCTCAAGGCTATGATTTCAGACTAGAATTCACAGAGATATCAGGCATATCATCAATCTTAGCACATAATTTCAGACAGACGAACAATTCTAATCTCTACTCATGCCAAGTGACATCATGCCAAAACTTTCAAAGCTTAATGTACTTCCTAAGATGAATTCAATCATTTGTTTAAGGAAGCAACATCTAAATCTGAGATTATCAATAGGCATATTCCAAACAACATACATACAGGCATATTTCAAAAAATTTTGCTGAATTTTTAAAATTGCTTAAGCTAAGACAGATATTTCAACTGAAAATGTAAGTTGGTTCGAATATCTCCCCTGAAATGAAGTGTGGTTCCACAATTGCAGCTAAAGTGCAAGAACAGGTGGGCAAGGTCATCCACCATTCCCAGATTTTAGAAATTGCTGTCCCCAGCAATAACTAAGTTCAATCGATAAGAACGGCTGCGCAATTAAAGCACACATCATTAACAATAATATATCAGCAAAACAGTGAGAGAGACCCTGAGATGTTCATATCCAAAAAGTACTTGACCCTAACAAAATCCTATTGGTCATTTAAAACAAAACACAAAATTTAACAATGTCCGAAAATAAATAAAAGTAACAACAGCCAATGATCACTCCTCCATAGTATACTGCTGGAAAGAGCTAGGAGGATCGGCTGGATCAATCCCCATCTTCAAGCACATGGCCTTCATCATGGCATGCATCTCGAGTATGATCGGAGAGTCCTCATAGAGTGGCTGACGAGCAGATGAGGATGCTGCTGATGTCTGGGATGCTGGAGGTGCCTGAGGTACTGGCGGATCCTGTGGCTCTGGAGGGGGTATAGGATTTCCCTGGCTATTGAGAAGCCATGCTGCATGTTTTTCAGATTCCTTGTAATATCCTTCCAAGGCAGTCTTTGTCATAGGCTTTTCAGCCTTTACATCCAATGGCTCATTAGCAGGAATTTCAACCCCAGCTTTAATACACAGATTGGAGATTAAAGAACTGTGAGCCAATAGATTATTTTCCTTGCTCTGGGTAATCATGTGGACAATCCTGTCAGATAAAATGGCAGCAATATTCAGATTTTTGTCCCCCATCAGCACATAATATAGCACAGCCCTCTCGACATTAACATCACTTTTGTTCGTAGAAGGGATAACGGTTGCATTCACAAAAGTGTGCCAGCTGATAGCCTCACCAGTAAGGCTGAGCCTAGTAAATTTTTCGGGTACATTTGTGAGACCCGGCCTAAATTTCCATTCAGAGAATGGACTGGTGATCTTTTCCCGAACTTCATCAGCTATGAGGGGCATTTCTTCCCGATAATACCCTTCTGTCGGCTGCATCAGATTGAATAGTCGGGCAAACTCGCACTCAGCCGTAGGGTCATACGAAGTTTGGAGGAATTCTTCAATTGTCGCAGCATCAAATGGCACTTCCTTCCCTCTCACCCAACTCCTTCGGGTGGCATTGACCATGTTCTTATCAGCATTGGCTATAAATTCTCGGAGAATGCGCCCAGAACTATCTTGTGGAAAGGTGACCAATGTCCTCCAGTGTCTCCTTTGAACCACCGAATAAATATTATCAAAAAGTAGGAGACTCCCCAAATCGAATCCCCTTTCTTTGATTACATTTTTATTCAGCAGTTTAGTGTCATAAACGTCCTGCTTTTCAGCGGACAGAAATCTTCTGGGATCAAAATTTGTGCGGGGTCTTTTCGCAGTAGACGACCCTTCTGTGCTCTTTTTCATTCTTTTCTCCTGAAACTCAGAAAAGTTCCCAATACATGTGCACAACAAATATTATCAGCAGACAGATTCATTTCATATTATCATTCAGCTCAATTCCCAGATTTAAATTCAACCATCCACTCAAATAAATAATCCCAACCCCATTAATCATGCCAAACAACACTTGTATCAAGACAATTTATGACCAACACAGCATTAGTATCGCACAAATTGCAAAAAATAGCACCGCATATTTTCAGCAAAATTAAACATCATTTGACCAGCATTCAATCCCAATCTGAACAAACACATACCACATGCAATCCATTACGACTATCGAAATCATACCTCTCCTATACTTGCAACCATCATCAAGCAATGAAAGAAAAGAAATAATGGATGTGTACCTTTTCTCCAGCCATTTTGATTGAAACTTATGCAGAAATTTGATCCTCACGTGAACAGTGGAGAAGAAAGACTATGGTGGAGATGATGGCGGTGGATAGTGGCGGTGAACAGTGACGGTATGCGGTGTGTGGTGGTGGGGTGAAGAAGAAGTGGTGGTGTGTGGTGGTGGTGTGGTGAAGAAGTGGTGGTGTGTGGTGGTGAAAAGGGGAAGTGGAAGAGGGAGGAGTGAGAGGGAGACGAAGGAGAGAGGGAGGAGGGAAGGGGAAAAGGTGAGGGGGAAATGGGGAAGGTGGGGGGGGGGGGGAAGAAAAAATAAAAGAAAAATGGGGGAAGGGGATGGGGCGCGGCGCTTGGGAACTAGGGTTGCGCACTTAAAACCCTGTCCACGCTGCAAGCGTGGGATTCCACGCTTGAAGCGTGGACCTACTGCCTCTGACGATCCAAATTCCTTGTCCACGCTGCAAGCGTGGAGTTCCACGCTTGGAGCGTAGACATTCTGTCTGTTGACCTTTCAAATTCCATCCCCACGCTTCAAGCGTAGGGTTCTACGCTTGGAGCGTGGGACTACTGTCCCCTTTCGATTTTCCTGCGCTGCAAGCGTGGATTCCCACGCTTGGAGCGCAGACCTGCTGTCCTTGGCTCTTCAACTTCCCTTTCCACGCTCCAAGCGTAGGGTTCCACGCTTGGAGCGTGGGACTACTGCCTGTGTGTGGTTCCTGCGCTGCAAGCGTGGATTCCCACGCTTGAAGCGCCCAGCTTCTGTTCCAACTTATTTTCTACGCTCCAAGCGTAGGGTTCCACGCTTGGAGCGTGGACCCTCTGTCCCAAGTTTCTTTTCTCTGCTTGAAGCGCAGAGTTCTACGCTTCAAGCGTAAACTCTCTGGAGCATTTTCACTTCCTTCTTTTATTCAATTTTTTTAATTTTTCTCTGGTTATCTAAAAAAAATGAAAACAAGAAACAATAAAAGGATAAAAATGTTGGGTTGCCTCCCAACTAGCGCGTGTTTAACGTCCCGAGCCTGACGGTTACCTCATTTAAGTTGCAATTGAATGAAGGCGCAAAGCCACAACTTGTTTCACTACGGGTCCTCCATGGAAGAACTTCAATCTAGAGCCATTGACCTTGAAGGGTCTGTCGTCCTCCATGGAAGATATCTCCACAGTACCATATGGAAAGACCTTTTTAATCACAAAAGGTCCTGTCCACCTGGATTTCAACTTCCCTGGAAAAAGTTTCAATCGGGAATTATATAACAATACCTGCTGACCAGGCTCAAACTCCTTGTGTTTAAGTTTGCTATCATGATACTTCTTCGCTTTTTCTTTATAAATCCTAGAGCTTTCAAAGGCTGAATTCCTAAACTCATCAAGCTCTAACAGTTGAAACTTTCGTTTCTCAAGAGCTGCTGTGGCATCAAAGTTTAGGAATTTAATAGCCCAAAAGGCTCTATGTTCAAGCTCCACTGGTAAATGACAAGCTTTCCCGTACACAAGCTGATAGGGAGACATTCCTATCGGAGTTTTGTATGCAGTTCGGTATGCCCACAGTGCATCATCCAGTCTTTTTGACCAATCCTTTAGAGAAATACTGACAGTCTTTTCCAGGATTCGCTTCAGTTCCCTATTGGAAACTTCCACTTGGCCACTTGTCTGTGGATGATAAGGTGTAGCGACCTTATGCCTGACACCATATTTTGTTAACAGATTTTCAAACTGCTTATTGCAAAAATGAGAGCCTCCATCACTTATGATTGCTCTTGGCACTCCAAATCTGGTAAAGATATTCTTTCTTAGGAAGTTTACAACCACCTTCGCATCATTAGTAGGAAGAGCTGTTGCCTCAACCCACTTAGAAACGTAATCCACAGCTACCAGAATGTACTGGTTGGAATAGGAAGATGGAAATGGTCCCATGAAATCAATCCCCCATAAATCAAATAATTCCACCTCCATAATAGTGTTTAGAGGCATTTCATCTTTCCGGGAAATGTTCCCTGTCTTTTGGCATCTTTCGCATTTTTCCACATACTCTCTGGCATCTTTGAAAAGAGTAGGCCAGTAATACCCACTTTGCAATACCTTTTGTGCAGTTCTGTTTCCACCAAAATGACCACCATAATCAGAATTGTGACAATGCCATAAAATTTCCTTGATTTCCAATTCTGATACACATCTTCTCAAGATTCCATCAGCACATTGGAAATACAGGAATGGATCATCCCATACATACCTCCTGGCATCATGTAAGAACTTTTTCACTTGTTGCTTTGTGAGATCAGGAGGTACTTTCTTGATGACCTTAAAATTAACAAAATCAGCAAACCATGGTTCCATATGTAGTGCAAAAATTGGTTCTTCAGATAATTTCACAGATATTGCAAGGACTTGTTCATCCGGAAAATAATCGTTGATCTCTAAAGCAGGATCATCTTGTAGGGTCTTCTCTCGGATTCTGGATAAGTGATCCGCAACCTTATTTTCCATTCCTGACTTGTCTTTGATCTCTAAATCAAACTCTTGAAATAACAACATCCACCTTAACAGCCGTGGTTTTGCATTTTGTTTAGAGATCAAATACTTTATTGCTGCGTGATCAGTAAAAATGATGGTCTTGGCACCAAGGAGATATGGTCTAAATTTATCAAGTGCATAGACCACAGCGAGCATCTCCTTCTCTGTTGTTGCATAGTTTACCTGTGCTTCATTCAGAACTTTGCTAGCATAATAAATTACGTGCAACAGTTTGTTTCTTCGTTGGCCAAGAACAGCACCAATAGCTAGATCACTAGCATCGCACATCAACTCAAATGGCATACTCCAATCAGGTGAAACCAAGACAGGAGCAGTAGTGAGTTTTTCCTTTAATAAATTAAAGGCTTTGAGACATGCATCGTCAAAAACGAACTCATTATCTTTCATGAGAAGTTGACTTAGTGGCTTGGCAATTTTTGAGAAGTCTTTGATGAATCTTCTATAAAAGCCAGCATGACCAAGGAAACTCCTCACTCCATTAACATTAATTGGAGGAGGTAGTTTTTCAATGAGCATTAGTTTTGCTCTATCAACTTCTATACCTTCCTTAGAAATTTTGTGTCCAAGCACAATGCCTTCTTGGACCATGAAATGACATTTTTCCCAGTTAAGGACCAGGTTTGTCTCTTGACATCTTTTTAGTACTTTAGATAAATTGCCTAAGCAATCATCAAAGCAAGAGCCAAATACCGAAAAGTCATCCATGAATACTTCTAAGAACTTTTCTACCATATCTGAGAAGATTGATAACATGCACCTTTGAAAAGTAGCAGGTGCATTGCACAATCCAAACGGCATTCTCCTATAGGCAAAAACGCCAAAAGGACAAGTGAATGCTGTCTTTTCTTGATCTTCTGGAGTCACTGCAATTTGATTATAACCACTGTACCCATCAAGGAAACAATAATATGAATGACCTGCTAACCTTTCCAGCATTTGATCCACAAAAGGGAGAGGAAAATGATCCTTCCTAGTTGCTTCATTAAGCCGTCTGTAGTCAACACACATTCTCCATCCAGTAATTGTCCTGGTAGAGATTAATTCATCCTTATCGTTCTTTACCACAGTAACACCTCCTTTCTTTGGTACAGTTTGTACAGGACTCACCCATGCAGTATCTGATATTGAATAAATCATTCCAGCATCAAGAAGTTTAACTACTTCTTTTCTCACCACTTCTTTCATCATGGGGTTCAATCTCCTTTGAGGCTGCCTTACAGGTTTGATATCATTCTCCATGAGAATTTTATGCGTACAGAAGGAAGGGCTTATACCCTTAAGATCAGCCATGGACCATCCTAAAGCAGTCTTATGCTTTAAAAGAATTTCTTTCAGTTTCTTCTCATCATCAGCAGATAAACTGTTATTTATGATCACTGGATATGTTTCATTGTCACCCAGGAACATATACTTTAGGGCTGGAGGTAACTCCTTAAGATCAACTTTAGGAGCACCTATTTCCTTGTCAGAAGTCTTCTGTTCAAGCAATTCATTAGCAACTTTAATGTCTTCCTCAAAAGGGATATGATCTCTTTCTTGCAATTCAACAGTAAATTCTTGCAAGGGAGTTTCATCTTCATGCATCACTTCCTCTAAGACATTAATTTCAAAACAATCACTATCATCATCTGGTCTTTTTATTGCATCAAAGACATTGACAGTGATTGTGTCTTCATTCATCCTTAGCACCAGCTTTCCCTGTTCTACATCAATCATTGCACGGGCTGTGGCCAGGAAAGGTCTACCCAATATGAGAGGCATTTCATTCTCAACCTCCATATCAAGCACAATGAAATCAGCCGGAAAGATGAACTTGTCAATTTTTACCAGAACATCTTCGACTATTCCACTTGGTTTCCTCAAGGATCTATCAGCCAGCTGAAGAGAAACCATAGTAGGCTTCAATTCAGTGATCCCTAAGGCTTTACAAACAGATAAGGGCATCAGATTAATACTTGCCCCTAAATCACACAAAGCTTTGCCAATCTTTGTGTCTCCTATTTCAATTTCAATATTAAAGCTTCCAGGATCACGAAGTTTGGGAGGAAACTTCCTAGTAATAATAGCACTGCACTTCTCATTAAGTGCAACTGTTTGGCATTCCTGTAGCTTTTGCTTCCTGGAAAGGAGGTCTTTCATGAATTTGGCGTAGTTTGGCATATTAGCCAATGCTTCAGCGAACGGAATGTTCACATGTAATTTCTTGAAAAGATCAAGAAATCTGTCATAACTCTTGGCTTTTAATTCTGGCTTCAACCTTCCAGGATAAGGTGCCATTTTCAGCAGATACTCTTCACTGAGTTCAAATTTTTCTTTTGGAAGAGTAGCTGTCTCCTTCTCATCATCAGTTGGTTTCAATACCTCAGGAGATTCTTCTTTTTCTTTTTCAGGTTTCTCCTCTTGTTCAATCTTCTTTTCCTTCTCAATAGGTTTTGGTGGTGATGATACCACTTTCCCACTTCTAGTTGTAACTACCAAACAATCTTCCTTGGGGTTAGTGGTAGTGTTACCAGGAAAGGTACCTGGAGCTCTATCAGATAATTGTTGGGCTAGTTGACCAATCTGATATTCCAGGTTCTTGATTGAAGCTTTTGTATTTCTGGAATCAGCTCTGCTCTCCTCAATGAAAGCATTGGTACTTCTTTGATTAGCCTTACTTTCCTCCGTTGGTATGAAAGCGTTAGTACTTTGTGCTAATGATCCGACTAAACGCTCCAGGTCAGAAGGCTCTTTTTTTGGAATAGGTGGTGGTTTTAGATAATTGTCTGATGTCATATCTAAACCAGTACCTTGATAATTTTTCCTCTGGTAATTATTACCACCAGCAGCATTATTTTGATTTCTTGAGAAATTTTGATTAGGGCGCTGATCATACCAAATACCATTTACCTGAAATTGCTGAGTAGAATCTGAGGACATCAATGTAGGACAAGTATTGGTATCATGATCTTCATGACAATACTCACAATCAAGGATAACTGCACTTGCTTGAACTTTGGAAAGTTGCATCCTTTCAAACTTCGCATGCAGATTGGACATTTGTTGGGACAACAACTTCTGTTCCGCCAGCATTGCACTATTATCATTGAGTGGCACTGCTTCCCTTTTTCCGGTCCTTATAGATGTTTCATTCTCGTTCTTAGCTAACTTGTCAATAAGATGATATGACTCAGAAGCCAGTTTGTCACCCAAAGAACCGCCTGCTGCAGTATTAATCACCAATTTTGTTTCTGGTAGACAACCATTGAAGAAGATTCTCACTTGGTCCCCTTGAGATAGGTTATAATGAGGAACCTTTCTCATGAGGGCCTTGAATCTATTCCAAGAAGCGCAGATGGTCTCTCCAAATTGTTGTTTGAAGGAGGTGATATCATTCACCATGTTGTTGTATTTCTCCATGGGGAAGAACTCTGCAAAGAATTTTTCAGATAAATTATCCCAAGAAATGATGCTATCTGCAGGTTGTCTTTCCATCCAATCAAGAGCTTTTCCCTTAACAGAAAAAGGAAAAAGTCTTAATCGGATTGCATCATCAGAAACATGTGGAGGCTTTGTAGAGTCACAGATTCGTAAAAATCTGTCAATGAATCTGTGAGGATCTTCATTGTCCTCTCCTCCATACTTTTCTCTCTCGGCCAACTGAATGATGTTGGACTTGAGTTCCCATTGATTGTTCCCAAGTTCTGGTGGAACAATTCCAGCATTGGGCCTGTTGAAGACAGGCGTGAGGATGGTGTTCATCCTAGGATCAGCATTCTGATTAGGAGCAGCCATCTCTAGGGTTTCAGCTACTGGAATGGGAGTTGTCTGTGCCCTTTTTCTTTCCTTCTCTTTTTGAGCAATTCGTTCGCTTCTCCTTAGAAAAGCACTGCTTTGCATACAACTTCAGAGAAAAGATTAGTAGCACAGATTCAAAACAAAAATAAAATAAAATAAAATAAAAACAATTTAATCTTTAAAATCAAGATTAATTGATTTAAGAAAAACACTCCCCGGCAACGGCGCCAAAAACTTGACGTGAATCGGCAAGTGTACCGAATCGCGCAAGTAATACAGTGATAAATCACAGTTCGTATCCACAGAGAGTGTGTTTAAATCAATTAAAACTCTTTCTTTTAAGATTAAATATTTCAAAAGGGTTTTGACACGAATGTCAGGATTGTGTGGAAATTTGATTTGTAAATTTAAAAGACTTGTTTTTGGTTCTTTTTGAATAAGAATTGAAATAAGGGTTTAAATATATGAGAAAAGCGCTGTAGTAGGGAGCACTCACCAATGATCCCCACCTTTTACTCTGGATTAAGTTAAGTATTAATATATAAATCGTGAACTTAGATAATTATCAGATAAAAGTATCAATAGTTAATTCTCAATCCCTTGAGGGTAACAGCATCATTACTTTATAACTGACCCATTAATCATTGATTTGAATAACATAACTCCACACGTAACAGCCTCATTACTTTATAACTAACTCATTAATATCATCCAAGTTTCATCCCGCATCGCAATCCTCTTCATTGATCTGAATAACATAACTCCACACGTAACAGCCTCATTACTTTATAACTGACCCATTAATCATTGATGTGAATAACATAACTCCACACGTAACAGCCTCATTACTTTATAACTAACTCATTAATATCATCCAAGTTTCATCCCGCATCGCAATCCTCTTCATTGATCTGAATAACATAACTCCACACGTAACAGCCTCATTACTTTATAACTGACCCATTAATCATTGATGTGAATAACATAACTCCACACGTAACAGCCTCATTACTTTATAACTAACTCATTAATATCATCCAAGTTTCATCCCGCATCGCAATCCTCTTCATTGATCTGAATAACATAACTCCACACGTAACAGCATCATTACTTTATAACTGACCCATTAATCATTGATTTGAATAACATAACTCCACACGTAACAGCCTCATTACTTTATAACTAACTCATTAATATCATCCAAGTTTCATCCCGCATCGCAATCCTCTTCATTGATCTGAATAACATAACTCCACACGTAACAGCCTCATTACTTTATAACTGACCCATTAATCATTGATGTGAATAACATAACTCCACACGTAACAGCCTCATTACTTTATAACTAACTCATTAATATCATCCAAGTTTCATCCCGCATCGCAATCCTCTTCATTGATCTGAATAACATAACTCCACACGTAACAGCCTCATTACTTTATAACTGACTCATTAATCATTGATGTGAATAACATAACTCCACACGTAACAGCCTCATTACTTTATAACTAACTCATTAATATCATCCAAGTTTCATCCCGCATCGCAATCCTCTTCATTGATCTGAATAACATAACTCCACACGTAACAGCCTCATTACTTTATAACTGACCCATTAATCATTGATGTGAATAACATAACTCCACACGTAACAGCCTCATTACTTTATAACTAACTCATTAATATCATCCAAGTTTCATCCCGCATCGCAATCCTCTTCATTGATCTGAATAACATAACTCCACACGTAACAGCCTCATTACTTTATAACTGACTCATTAATCATTGATGTGAATAACATAACTCCACACGTAACAGCCTCATTACTTTATAACTAACTCATTAATATCATCCAAGTTTCATCCCGCATCGCAATCCTCTTCATTGATCTGAATAACATAACTCCACACGTAACAGCCTCATTACTTTATAACTGACTCATTAATCATTGATGTGAATAACATAACTCCACACGTAACAGCCTCATTACTTTATAACTAACTCATTAATATCATCCAAGTTTCATCCCGCATCGCAATCCTCTTCATTGATCTGAATAACATAACTCCACACGTAACAGCCTTATTACTTTATAACTGACTCATTAATCATTGATATGAATAACATAACTCCACACATAACAGCCTCATTACTTTATAACTAACTCATTAATATCATCCAAGTTTCATCCCGCATCGCAATCCTCTTCATTGATCTGAATAACATAACTCCACACGTAACAGCCTCATTACTTTATAACTGACTCATTAATCATTGATATGAATAACATAACTCCACACATAACAGCCTCATTACTTTATAACTAACTCATTAATATCATCCAAGTTTCATCCCGCATCGCAATCCTCTTCATTGATCTGAATAACATAACTCCACACGTAACAGCCTCATTACTTTATAACTGACTCATTAATCATTGATATGAATAACATAACTCCACACATAACAGCCTCATTACTTTATAACTAACTCATTAATATCATCCAAGTTTCATCCCGCATCGCAATCCTCTTCATTGATCTGAATAACATAACTCCACACGTAACAGCCTCATTACTTTATAACTGACTCATTAATCATTGATATGAATAACATAACTCCACACATAACAGCCTCATTACTTTATAACTAACTCATTAATATCATCCAAGTTTCATCCCGCATCGCAATCCTCTTCATTGATCTGAATAACATAACTCCACACGTAACAGCCTCATTACTTTATAACTGACTCATTAATCATTGATATGAATAACATAACTCCACACATAACAGCCTCATTACTTTATAACTAACTCATTAATATCATCCAAGTTTCATCCCGCATCGCAATCCTCTTCATTGATCTGAATAACATAACTCCACACGTAACAGCCTCATTACTTTATAACTGACTCATTAATCATTGATATGAATAACATAACTCCACACATAACAGCCTCATTACTTTATAACTAACTCATTAATATCATCCAAGTTTCATCCCGCATCGCAATCCTCTTCATTGATCTGAATAACATAACTCCACACGTAACAGCCTCATTACTTTATAACTGACTCATTAATCATTGATATGAATAACATAACTCCACACATAACAGCCTCATTACTTTATAACTAACTCATTAATATCATCCAAGTTTCATCCCGCATCGCAATCCTCTTCATTGATCTGAATAACATAACTCCACACGTAACAGCCTCTTTACTTTATAAATGACTCATTAATCATTGATATGAATAACATAACTCCACACATAACAGCCTCATTACTTTATAACTAACTCATTAATATCATCCAAGTTTCATCCCGCATCGCAATCCTCTTCATTGATCTGAATAACATAACTCCACACGTAACAGCCTTATTACTTTATAACTGACTCATTAATCATTGATATGAATAACATAACTCCACACATAACAGCCTCATTACTTTATAACTAACTCATTAATATCATCCAAGTTTCATCCCGCATCGCAATCCTCTTCATTGATCTGAATAACATAACTCCACACGTAACAGCCTCATTACTTTATAACTGACTCATTAATCATTGATATGAATAACATAACTCCACACATAACAGCCTCATTACTTTATAACTAACTCATTAATATCATCCAAGTTTCATCCCGCATCGCAATCCTCTTCATTGATCTGAATAACATAACTCCACACGTAACAGCCTCATTACTTTATAACTGACTCATTAATCATTGATTTGAATAACATAACTCCACACATAACAGCCTCATTACTTTATAACTAACTCATTAATATCATCCAAGTTTCATCCCGCATCGCAATCCTCTTCATTGATCTGAATAACATAACTCCACACGTAACAGCCTCATTACTTTATAACTGACTCATTAATCATTGATGTGAATAACATAACTCCACACATAACAGCCTCATTACTTTATAACTAACTCATTAATATCATCCAAGTTTCATCCCGCATCGCAATCCTCTTCATTGATCTGAATAACATAACTCCACACGTAACAGCCTCATTACTTTATAACTGACTCATTAATCATTGATATGAATAACATAACTCCACACATAACAGCCTCATTACTTTATAACTAACTCATTAATATCATCCAAGTTTCATCCCGCATCGCAATCCTCTTCATTGATCTGAATAACATAACTCCACACGTAACAGCCTTATTACTTTATAA
>JAVKPL010002578.1:0-10424 GCA_032173675.1 Gastrolobium villosum | reverse complement strand
ATGGCAAGAGAAAATATTTTCTACAGATTAAATGCTCCCATAAACGAAAGGAACGTGTGAAAATTTCACAAAATATCTACTATTCTGACACATCGTAACGTAACCATAGGCCTCATAAAACTTTCTCGTGGGCCTCACACTTTCTCACCGACACTCGCTCGTTATTTTGATCTTTATATCCATAAACCATCACTTTCCTTAGAGGCGTAAGGACGCACATTCTGTCTATTTCGTTTAAATATAATGATACAAGGTCATTTAAAATAATAACATTAAAACGTGATATTAATCAATAGAGAAATTAATGATTGACTAAAATATAACTATTAAATTTATCTATTAAATTAAATATTAAGCAATATATAAATAAAAAGTCTAAAATATTTTTTAATATTATAACATTAATATTTTAATGTTTTTGAGTTTTTGTTTTGAAATTATACAGTGTGAGTGATTTCTAATTCTATATTGGTCAGATATATTGACCAAATGAGGATTATAAATGCGAAAATTATTATATTTACGACTTTAAAATTTTAGATAAAGATAGATTGTATTTAATTTATGGATGAAAATATCACTTTCCTAAGTCATGAGATTGGCTTGGTAAGAAGGGATTTGAGTATATTGTATTATGTTATGTGTTCAATTTTCACTTATATAAGAAAAAATCATTGCTACGTAGCTAAAATCTTAATACAATGTATAATTTTGATATAAACATATTAATTTAAATTTGAAAAGAAAATTGGTTTTTCTACGTCAAATAAATTGATCTATTTCTTTTAACTTTATTTTTCTTCATTACGTAGTTCCTCTCTTATCTGAAGGTAAATAGATAGTTGGTAAAATTCTCAATCCTTGCCTGAAAATCTTTCAAGACTTTACTTCAGGGAAGTCACATTTCAAATGTATACGACACGTGAGAATGAGTTTTTACGTTCAAATGTGGAAAAAAAGAAAAAGAAGTCTACTTTTGTGTATGGATAACCTAGAAAAGTCAATTTTTTGAATGGAACTGCGAAACATTAAACCCACTGTACCTTGCATTTATTTTTTTTGTCACTTTGTCCCCCACTCTTTTAAAACTATTTATTAAATTAATATTTTATCAAATTATATATTAATCTATCCATATTTGACTACATTGACCATCGGTTACTTAAGTAATTCAAAAAAAAAAAAAAATGGACAATTCAAATTTGAATCTACGAATATTTTTTAATCAAATCAAGTTATAATGTCATATATAAATGGATTTGGGATTCGTGGTTTTTCACAATTGAGTTTTTGTGTAATTCAAGATGTCAAAACATAATTTGTAATATAACTTGTAAAATTGGGTTCATTTTTATTAAATTTAAGGTGTCAAATTGTAAAATTAGAAAATCTCAAAAAATTACACAATAAAAAAAATACTTAATTTAAACAACCGAACCAAAAATTATGTTGTTCCAAAAGTTACACAAAATTTTGGAAGTAAAAAGTTAGGATGGAGAATTGTCCTCAATTGTTGGACCCACAAACATTCATTTCATGTCTATTTATATATGTACAGACATTAGAAACTAGTTTAAATAAAAATTATTCATGGATCTGAATTTGAGTTGCTTACTTGCGTGAATTACTCAAATAAGTACTTACTCGAATAACTGGGCCAATTGCTCAAATAACTTGGGATCAATGTGATTACGAAAGGATAAATTTATATATAATTACCCAAATGCAGTGGCTCAGTTGTTAGCATGAGGACTGAGTGTTAGGAGATGACCTCGGTTCGAATCTCACCAACACCATTTGGGGAGGGGCATAAATACCGTAATTCTTGGACTCGCACTTGAATTCTGAATTTGATCCACTGAGCTCATTGGTGGTGGTCCCTCGCTACGGGCTTTCCCTTGGACCCTCCTGATAGTGATATCAGAGTCCGGTTGGGCTCGAGCTAGCCTGATGATTGGCTAAGAAGCGGATTGAGTACTTAGATCTCTGGGGGTACTCGATTGAGGAGGGGCATATCAATGTTGGTTTCACATTTTATGGGGAGATTGTTGAGATATTCAAGTGTGATGAGTCTCACATTGGTTGGTAATAGACTCAATGAAAAGTATATAAGTGAAATAAAAATTTTAGATTGAGATGTGATGTCAGACCCAGTTAATATAAGTTAGGCTATTAATGATAGTTGCTCACCATAAGCCCACTTCATATGGCTTAGCCCATTGAATTGATGGTGATCCCGTTATAGGCGTCTCCCTCGATCCGCCTAAGAGTTTCATCAACATGACATCACTTCTGAATTACCTCAGTCTGTACAGTGACTCACCCATGAAGAATTTTATCACGTTTTTCTAGTGCGCTTATATTACAGAACCAAAATGCAACTTGTTAACTCTTTTGAGCAATTTTCTTTTCTTCTAAACCAAGGAGGTCGTAAATACAAAATTGAAGAGAGCAATATAAAGAAACCTCTATGCCAGATTAAAAAGAAACGAAGAAACCAATCATATCATCAAATCAATTAAGATACGGAAATATATTATGTGCTCAAGGACCACCAATGATTTGATGGTTCCTCTTACAATACTAATTTTTTCCTTATTTTACTCCTGTTACTTTTTCTCTTTCTCAATTTCACCACTCACTTACACTAAGGGACCACATAAAAAATGGTGATCTCGGTCCATAATAAATCCTCTCTTAAGATACAGCAATCCTTCAACAAAAAAAAAGATTTAGTTTGGTACAATTTTAATATAATCATTTAATACGCATTGCCATGTAATAAGAAAAATTTGAATATCGTGTACTTCATTTTCACATATAAGATATTATTTGATCAAGTTGGATTATATCTCAACAAATATCCTAGCTAGTCAGCTTTCTATTTTATTCTAGCAGTCCGAGAAATACTCTACGTCTAACATGCACACATCACACATGGTATAATTTTTTTATTTTTATAAAAAAAGATACGAATTAAATAATACAAATTGTACAAGTTCATAAAAATTGCAAACTTCTATTCTCTGACTATAATTCTTATTATTCATGTACATAACATTCAACTTAATAGTTTCTATTTTCTAATTCCAAAAAAGGTAATAATACCCTAATTCTTTTTTGAAGGGATTAAAAAATGAACCACAAGACATTAACGTATTTTAAAATCCCTTGCTTTGGTCTTATCTACACCCATCATCATCATCATAGGCCTAACCACCATGCTAGATTAATATTATTCACACAAAGTTTTTCCAGGTAGGGTCTATAAGGTTAGTTGACATATTATGAGTAAAAAAAGGCCAATTTTAAACCATACCTTCCTTGGTGTTTTCTCTCAGCCACAGACAGCAACAAGGAAAAACAATGAGCACCATCATTATCTTCCTCACAACCATTATTGCTGTTGTGGCTCATTCATCTCAAGAATACATCATCCAAAGGCTGCATAAGCTGTATAAATATTATTGTTATTTTGCTGCTGTTAAGGAGACAGAACAGGCAGAAAATGATGATTGTGCAGTGTGTCTAAGCCAAATATGTAAGGGGGAAAAGGTTCGGTCACTTCCAATATGTAACCACAGATATCATGCAGATTGTATTGGTGCTTGGTTGAAGAATCACACCACATGTCCTCTTTGTAGGAACACTATCATTGACCATACCAACCACAAACAACATAAACAGGTGAAAAGCTTTAGGGAATCTTTTATTTGTATCATACAGAGTTTCTCTGATCTATTGGTAGCTCTTCTTTTCATGATACTTCCATCTAGCTTCACTGAGAGTTTCCCTTTGGTTCATTGACAGTTATTTGTACACGTATTTGTATCTAACTTTGTATGTATTATGCAGAATTAGTATAATAGATCAGGATTAGCCCCCCATTCATGTCAATTGCTAAAATTTCCAGTTTTTTATTCGTGGGAAAAGTGTTTATCTTCTTTAGGGCATGTTTGGTGCACCAAATAGGATAAGGCCTGATAGTATAAGACCTGATTGTATAAGACTTGATTGAATTTTAATACTATCTAACGTTTGACACGGTATTGTATAAAATAGTATATTATATAAGATAATATCATTGGTTGGCTATAAGATAATATCAACTAGTATTTGGTAATGCATTGTATAATACTATTTACGATAAAAATAAATATTTTCAAAAAAAATATCCTTTATTAAAGAATTTATGTAATTCATCAAAAAATGTTATATGATATTAATTTTTATAATTTTTTTTTTGGTAAATAATTATAAAAATTTATTGATCAGTGTGTCCAAAAACATAAATTAATTTTTATAAAAATATTAAATATTTTAAAAGTTAATATATTGAAAAATTAATTCTTGTTTTAATATATTAATATTAAAATAATATATTAATTTTTTAGAATTACATTGATTAACAATGTTAATATTCCAACATCTTATCAGACCTTATTTCTCCCCCTTCGGCATACTAATAATAAGCATAAAAGGGGACACCCCATGAGAGAAAAGAGTGTGTAACTACCAAACAAAGGCATAGAAGCTCATTCAGTGAGAGTGCATATATATATAACTTTGTGGAAACAGCATATGAATATCTCAATTATGTTATGTAACTCAAACTTTCCAGCCTCTCTCTCTCTCTCTCTCTCTCTCTCTCTCTCTCTCTCGGTTTGAAAGCTTTGGGAGCAGATTGACAGAAGATTCAGCCACCGCAGAAGGAACAAAGAACACTGTCTCTGTGATTCCACAAACGGCGAACCAACAAGAATTGGATAACGTAACCATGGGCCTTAAAATTTCTCGTGGGCCTCATAATTTCTTACAAAAACTCAATCGGTATTTTGATCTTTAGATCCATAAACCACCACTTTGGGGTAAAGGATTTACACTTGCGTTTATTTCATTTAAATCTAATGATATTAATCAATAGATAGAATAATGATTGATTTACCAAAAAAAAAAAAAAAAAAGATAGAAAAATGATTGAAAAAAATATAACTATTAAATTTACCCATTAATTAAAATATTAAAAAATATGTACATAAAAAAAAGTCTATAATATTTATTAATATTATAACTTGTTAATATTTTAATGTTTGAGTTTTGTTTTTTGAAATTATACAATATTAATTATTAATTAAACATGAAAAGAACTTATGTATCAGTATATTAAAATTTATTATGTGTAAATTACAAAAAAAAAATTATTATGTGTAGGGAGATTCTTAATTATTATTATTATATTTATAAATCATTCGGCACGGATTAATCTGGATTTGAGTCGGATAGGATCACAAAAATAAAAATAAAAAATCAATCAGGATCACAACAATAAAAAATAAAAAATCGATCAAATTTTTAATATAATTCGAGACTACTAATTAAATTGTAACAATCTCATCCCAATTGATGCACATGTTTGGTGATAACTCGTAAATGTATATAGTTTTAATACTTTTACTTATAAAGAATGACTAATTTTATACTGTATAAAGTTTTAAAACATTTATTATTAAAATTCCAGAAATAACCAACTATTAATAAATGAGTGAATTTATCCATATTATTTCAACCGAAGAAAACAAAACTACTTTTAAATTTTTTATAATAAACATTAAAAAAAAAACTTTTGCACTAAGTTTTTTTTTTATCATTCGTCAATATTAATTTAGTTAGAAATTACGATGAAAACAATTCCAAGACGCATAAGTTATTTTTAACTTTTAAAAAGGCTTTTTTTATTAGTTTTAATTTATGAAAATAAGTTCAAAATGATTGGCATGAATTTCAAAAGCTATTTTGACAGCATCAACTCTTTTTCTTTTCATCATTCCAATTTCATCTGAATTGAACTAAAATACTTCGCAAATGATTATACCAGTCAATATACCAAAATACTTTGAAAATGTAAAATATATTACATGAGAAAAAATTAAGATAATGATAAAAATTAATAATTAATTTGATAAATTAAGTTTTTAATAAATTTAAGAGAATTAGTTTAAGAACATCTAAGTGATAGTTGCTGAAAGCATATATGCAAATATGCGCAAATTATTTGTCATCGACGGTAGAATATATAATAATATAAAAAAAGGATTAGTTATACTTACCGAACTTATCTTACCACCTCTTACCACCAGTTTCTAACCGTTAGATTAGATTTGATCCAATAACTGTGGTTTGATGTTAACTTCTCATTCCCTTTCTTTCATCTCTCCTTCTCTCACCCTCTCAACTGCCTTGCGGAATTTATCCGACGGGTTTGGATTAATATTAGTTTCTCATTCTCTAATCACATCTGCTATTATTGGGTATGGATTAATGTTACGCTGATGTCCTTTGTATTATTATAATTCAAACAATTTATGCCCAAATCAACATCACCTTGGTCGGAAAGAAAATGGGGACAAAATGAAATGATACCACCTATATATAGTCAAAGGTTTATCATTTATAATTTAACATGACCAGAAAAAATTTCTTACACTCACAATATTTTGTGGGACCCACAGCAAAAAAAACTCTGGCACGCAAAATAAATCTCTATAACATAACACAAATATTTTTCCTACAACATAACTCTTATAAAACTGATAGTCAAATTAAATGAAACTCACATGTGGGAATAAGTGATATCGATTATCTGTAATTGTTGTGTAGTAAAATAATGCCATTGAACAAATCAAATCGACCCATTGAAATCATAAAATTTTGAATATTGTTTCTTTTATTGGTGTGTCACTCGGATCAAAATGGATTACCGAAGTTATTGTGCTCTTTTTTATCGCATTCATCCCGGTGGCTATAATGGTTACGTGCGACATTGATTTTTATCTCTTTTATTTGTTTGTTTGATATGATACATTCATTCTAATGCACCATGAGAATTTTTTCAGTTTGTCCGCAGTATAGCAGTAGAGAGAGTGGTAAGAGAGAGAGAGAGATAAATTTCGACACGTAGGACACGAAATTAACATTATTTTTAATTTATATAATGTATATTATATTTAATACATAATTTAACAAAAAAAATGAAGTTATACTTATAACACCCATTAATTTTACAAAAGAAACATGATATCCCAAATATTTGTAACAGGTTAGAAAATAGTGGTAAAAACTGATAAAATTTTTTGAATATCTACAACGTGTGTAAATATAACTAACCCCATAAATATTGGATAAAAAAATAATATAAATATTTAACTGGAAGTGGATGGTGCTTTGGTGGTGGCGACGTGGCATCATGGCGTGCACTTCCACGCTGAAAGGTCAAAATTCAAAAGAAAACAGCAATGTGAAAGTGACTGAGCTTCAAGTGAGTTGTATCTTTCTTGTTTGGGACGTAGTGAGTCGCATCTTTTGTTTTTTCGGTCAAATCTGAAGTGTGGTTATGCGTCATGCCATGCGTGTCCAAAGAACAGGAGTCAATTATACAATTATTGAATTCCTCTAGAAGGATGATAATACAACTTGGATCAAAATCGATCCAATGAAGATTTAGGAGGCGTTTGGTGGCCGCTTTTTGCCGGATTCTCGCCAAATATTTTTAAAAAATCGATATTTCCAGATAAAAAATTTTTTTCCTCTACCAAACGCTCCTTTATAGCATCTTCTTTAATGAAAAAAATGAATATTTTAATTTATGGTAAAAATATTTGTCCTTTTAAATGACATAATTTATATCATTTCACTCTAATAAAGAGGTGGGATCCACACCTTTATTTTTTTTACACACTCTCTCATTCTTTATCTATTTCTTTCTCGAGGATGGATATTCTTACTACCAAAATTTTCTACTACCAATCCAATACCTATCTAATCACCATTAGATCTTTCAATCAATGCTATCTAATCAACATTAGATCTTTCAAAAAGAATGGTGATTAGATAGGTAGTAAGTTAGTAGTAGAAAATTTTGGTAGTAAAAATATCCTTCCTCTCCTTTCTCATGCTTAAAATGATATAATTTTATATCTTTTAAAACGATACACATTTTTTATTTAATTTATTTCATCAGATTTTTTTTTTTTGGAGATACATTTCATTAGATACTTTTTATTTCATGTTAGAGGAAAAAAAATCTCTCTAGTATAAGATTAAGAATTTTTTCCATTGAAAATATGGGACAAGATATTATGACACCCAAATAAAGTTACGACCAATGTTACGACCAATCATCTCACCGTTAGATTGGTAGTAGCGATCCGACGGTCCTCGTTGATCTCTTAAATAGCCCTTCTATATTCGTTTCTCTCCCCCCTTCTCTCTCTCCTCGTTGATAACCATACACTCTGCCACCGCCCGCCGCCCATATCCTCTGTCCCGACGTCCGACGGCGCCGCCTTCCTCCGTCGCGCCGCCGCCGCTGCATCCCGCGGAGAGCTTCGCCGAATACACGAGCTAGGTTCGATATTTACAACCAAATTCAATTTTTACCAGATATACCAGGTTCGATTTTTCTGATCTGCCTGATTTACCGATTTAATTCGATTTTTCATAGAATTATTAATTATATTAATGGAATGGTATATATGTATAAGGGTTTGATTTTTACAACCAAATTCGATTTTTACCCGTTATACCAGGTTCGATCTTTCTGATATGCCTGATTTACCGATTTAATTCGATTTTTCATAGAATCATTAATTATATTAATGTAATGGAATGGTATATATGTATAAGCGTATATTTATCAAGGGTATGCAAAATATATATTTTAGCAAAACTCGTATATGGGCGGCGGCATGACGGTGGCAGAGTGTATGGTTATCAACGAGAAGAGAGAGAAAGGGGAGAGAGAAACGAATATAGAGGGGCTATTTAAGAGATCAACGAGAATCGTCGAATCGCTACTACCAATCTAACGGTGAGATGATTGGTCGTAACATTGATCGTAACTTTATTTGGGTGTCACAATATCCTGTTCCTGAAAATATTTAGGTGTGAGTAATATAAATTCTATAGTGATTAAACATATAGACCAAATGAGAATTATAAGTGCGAAAAATTCATATACTTACGACTTTAAAGTTTTAGATAGAGATATAATATTAGAGAAAAATATTTTTATGAGAATTTGAGATAAATTTACTCCTGTTCATTCTAAAATTATGTTATTTTATTTATTTATTTTCTTTGATTCACCTTTTAATGATTATTATTTTCTTTTTCTCTCTCTTTCTTTATTAGTATTATCTTTGTATGATTAGGATTTAGTAGTCGGAAATAAAATTATACGAAGTAACTTAAAAAATAATCTATTTAACTTTATTTTTCTTCGTTACGTAGTTCCTTTCTTATCCGAAGGTAAATAGTCGGTAAGATTCTCAATCCTTGCCTGAAAATCTTTCGAGACTTTACTTAAGGGAAGTCACATTTCCAATGTGTACGACACGTGAGAATGAATCTTTACGTTCAAATTTGGAAAAAAAGAAAAAGAAGTATACTTTTATGTATGGGTAACTTAGAAAAGTCCATATTTTGAATGGAACTGCGAAGCAATAAACCCACCTCCAAGGCTGATTGACTATTCTTGCTTGTATTTAATTTTTTTTTATCTATTTGTCCCCACTCTATTAAAACTGTTTATTAATTTTAATATTTTATCAAAATTATATATTAATCTACCCATATTTGACTACATTGACCGTTAGTTACTTGAGTAATTCAAGCAAATGGTCAACTCAAATTTGAATCTACAAATATTTTTTAATCAAATTAAGTTATAATGTCTTACATATATTATATATAAATGGACTTAGGATAAGTGTTTGTGGGTCTTTTACAATTAAGGGTAATTTTCATTCAATTCAAGATGTCAAAACATAATTTTCTTTTGATTTTCAATATAACTTGTAAAATAGGGTTCATTTTTATTAAATTCAAGGTGTCAATTTATAAAATTAGATTTTGAAAAATTACATGAAGTAAAAAAAAACAATTAATTCGAACAATCGAACCAAAAGTTATGTTATTTCAAAATTTACATAAGTTTTTGGAATAAAAAAAAAGTTAGAATGGGGAATTGTCCTCAATTGTTGGATATATATATATATATATATATATATATATACATTAAAATTTGGTTTGAATAAAAAATATTTGTGGATTAAAATTTTGTTTACCCAAAAAAATATGTATTTGTGGATTCAAATTTGAATTATTTACTTGCGTGAGCTGATTGCTCGAGTAACTTGCGAATTGCGATTAAACAAGGACAAGTTGATATATAATTTGAAAAGAATGCAAAGTCATAATTTTTTAAGAAAACTAAGGGCAAAATCGTTAATCAAACCTACCTCCAAGGCGGCACCAGCCTCTACCTGTCTACGGGGAAGTTGTCTTGTGCTGGCAATTAATGTTTCGGATTCTTTTTCGGATTATGGAAGAAATAAAATAATGCTAAGAATTTTCAATGATATAAT
>JAVKPL010002577.1:0-10310 GCA_032173675.1 Gastrolobium villosum | reverse complement strand
GACTTGGTTTTCTACAAATGTAGCCACCATAAAATTCGGCCGGCTATTGATGCGGTCGATGCAGTTGTCAAGGTTCACAACCAACCCAGGTTCAATTGCTACCCACCATCCAGTTGTATTATTTAAAAATTATATATATATATATATATATATATGGGTTGATTCAGGGTGACACATAGAATAATGTTGATCTGTAATGTTACGGCAAGATCGTTAACCGTTGATTTCCTCCAATCAAAGGTTATCATTTATTGCGAATTAATAATTAATTAATGAGTTTGATTTGGAAAATGATAACCGTTGATCGTAACATTTTGCGTAACACTATTTGTGTGTCACAATATCATATATATATAAGGAATAACATCTGTTAATTTAAAGGATACAAGTTTATATATCATTTTAGATCCTAATCGTTAATTTCTTTGTATCGATGGTTATAATTTCTTGATAAAAAATCTAATTTAAACTAATAAAAAATTTAGCCATTAAGTTTGACCCAATAGGTACCTATAACCGGTGATGGACGGAAATCAACGATTGTGATCGCGGTTATGATCTAAAATGCTATAAGGTTATATACTTATATCCTTTAAAAGGATAGATGTTTTTCCCATATGGGAATAATATCTATAGCTTTAAAGTATATAAGTTTATATCACTTTAGATCCTAACCGTAACTCCGTTCATTAACGATTATAATTTATTGAATCAAAATTATTAATTAATTAATAATAAATTTGTACCATTAAGTTTGACCCAATAGATTATAACCGTTGATGAACGGAAATCAATGATTAGGATCTAAAATGATATAAACTTATATCCTTCAAAATGATAGATGTTTTTCCCATATATATATATATATATATATATATATATATACATGCCTTTAATATTTCTAAAGTGAATTTAGATAAGTTATCTACATTCGCTCTCCAAAACGATGTCGTTTTGGGTTCAAAAATTAAAAAAATTATAATGACAAAGACTATTATTAACCCTGAAATAAATTATAATTACAAAAATACCTTGATTTCTGCCTCAAAATGACGTCGTTTTTGGCTCACTGTAGATAAATTATCTACATTGACTATAGAAAAAGCGAACTCATATATCATATATGAAATTATTAAAAAACAAATCACTCAAATATTCAAAATATACCTAACATAATTCACCAATTACAACTAGGAGTGTTCGCGGTCTGGATTGGATCGGTTTTGGAAGCAAAAATCATCTGATTCAATCCCTTCGGTTTGATCATATGATCATTCATTTGGTTTGGAATTTTTTTCAAATCCGATCCGATCCAATCCAATTTTTTTCGATTTGGATTGGATCGGTTTTCGGTTTTTTGAAAATCCTAAAATTTATTTCATGATTATTGTGCAAATAGCATCTTTTGTATATATTGGCTTTGTAATTTTATTAAATATAAAAGCATTAATAAACTATAATATATTTTTTTTTTGGGTAATGAGATATGAAGCTCTACAAAGATAAAAAAAAATTGATGAGATGTGACTAAATTTTTTCTTGGGTTTAGTTGATGGGTTAACGAGTCTTAGATTTAAAAATTTATGGGATATGATTTGGAAAAGATGCAAGTAGGTAAAGGGAAATTAATATATTGGATTGGTTTGGATTGGATCAGTTTTCATCAACCCATCCAAAAACCGATCCAATCCAATTAAAATTTGCGAATTTTTTTCGGTTTTCGGTTTTTCAATTTTCGGTTTATTCGGTTATCGGTTTTTCGGTTCAGTTACCGCGGTTTGAATCGGTTTGGATCGGTTGATGAACACCCCTAATTACAACCACAAGTCAATATTACACAACCTAATTAAAGTATTAAGATACCAAAGTACAAAACTCGTATTTTATTGGGTCATTATGCTGACCCGGTTCTGCCTCTTTTAAGAAGGTCGCTGACAAAGGAAAATTTAAAGGAAATAAGAATGAGTTTTTGTTTTCCATCAACGACCGTAAGATTTCATTTGAATGGGTAAAATTCTTTTCTTTTCTAGAAGATTCACGACAGCGAGGTGAATATTGAAGACATCTAGATCGCTGGAGAGAAGAGAATGATTAGATTTAGGTTTGCAAGCTTTTTTATTTTTATTTTTAATAAAACGACGTTGTTTCATGGAAATTTTTAAAAAAAAATATGCAGTGACCCCTCTGACCTAGGAGTCACTGAAACCCGGCCGGATTTTGGGGGTCGGTATTTATATAGGATCCAATTTGTAATCCCAGCCCTCAGAGGGGAGGGGTCAGGGTTGACCCGGGTCAACCCGGGGTCGGAGTGGGGTTTTAAAACACTGTGTAAGAGGGAAAATGTTGATAAGAAAATATTCTATGTACAGATCATTGGTGTTGATAACATTTTTTTTCTACTTTTGTTTATTAGTAGAATATCACCTATTGGAAAAAAAAATTAGTTTATTTGTTTCGTAAAAGTGAACACAAATCGTAAAAGTATATTACTACATTTTATTTAAATCAACAATATGAGATGCCTAACTCCAGCTTTTTGTACATATAGAGTTTGTAAATATTTGAGTTAGGAGATCCATCATATTAGCTTGTCCTGTAGTCATTCATAAATTACGTAGTTTGACTCAGCTTCTTTTAATATTTACAAGATGGATTGTTCATTTTGTATTAGCTTGTCTCAATATGATTATTCATTTTGTTTAGATGCTTATTTCTGAAATATTTACAGCAGTGAGTCCTATAATCTTAACCACACAAAGATTGGTTTATTAGACAATAAATATAAGAAGAAAAAATGTGTTAACAAGCGCGATGGGTCGGCCCTCCAGGCCGAGCCCATTTTTCCACCTTTAATAGTCAGCATTTTATATCAGCGGTAAACCTAATGATCTTAGCCACACAAGACAGATTTGTTAGATAGTAAATATATATATTGTTGGACAAGTGGCTTCAATACTCAAGAGGGGGGTGAATTGAGTTTTACAAATTCTTTTCGCAAAGTGCCTCCTTTGATATTTTAAAAACTATTTCTTCAATAAAGTGATTTAATAAGGAAAAATATAAGTGTGAGATCAATTGTAGAGATTAACCAAGTAAGCAAGCAAGTGGATAAAGATAATCTAAAGATGCAATTTCAATAATAAAGTAAAGAGATAAAGGTTAGAGAAATTGCAAACTAGATGTATCCTGGTTCGGTTACCACCACTGTGACCTATGTCCAGACTGAAGCCTCTCGATCAATTCTTTTCACTAACTATCAAGCTTGAGGGTGCTTGACAAACCTCTACAACCTTTCAAGACTTCGGGTTCTTGATGCCTTACAGTTTTTCACTCCAAATTTACTTAGGAATTTGGTGACCTATCAAGTATAAGGTTCACTCCCCTCTCAAATCAAGAAGTAAGATTGAGGTGATTAAAAGTGGCTAAGTACTCTCAAAGTACAGATTGAACAAATTGAAGAACTAAGAGATGTATAACTTCAAAGGAAGGATGAGCTCAAGTGTATGCAATGATCAAAGTAAGTAATTAATGAGCAAAAGAAGGCTAGCAAGAGTAATAAAGCTTCAATAAATGCTCAATGGTCGTGCACTTTTCATCATGACTGATGTGGGTATTTATATTGACACCTCATTTGAAAACTAGCCGTTTTTAGCCGTTGTGATCCGTACATATCCGGATATTTATCGGGCACATATCCGAATTTGTATCCCGATATTTATGGTTCCATATCCAGATATTGAATATCCGGATATTCTAAGTGAAATATTCGGATATTTCATGGCAGCGTCCTTTTTGTACGAATTCTGAGTTTCTTTCTTTCCAAATGATTTTTATGACTTGTAATGCATGTTATTGGTTATGGAAATTATCTAGAAAAGTTTGTATCACGTAGGTACTTCTTTCAAACCAATATTGTACATATGAAACCATTTGTCTTGACTTTTCTTTTAAGGATGCATGCTTTTGAAATATGTGAGTGATGAATGATCTTGAGCTCATGCAATGCTTTGTATATATACATCTTTACATATTTTTCCTAAGTCCTAAATAAATATACCATTTGAGATTTTGGACTTGGATTGATGCTTGAGACTTAGTGCTGCATGCTTTCACATTTGCTTTTGGGATATTGGTTCGTCTTTGAATCATTCTCTTTGTTATCATCAAAACTATGTTGACGTGGAATCATCAAGTGTACGTTGTATCCATATCATCACTTTGATTCATCAATCTCCCCTTTTTTTGATGATGACAAACTTTAAATTGAGAAAGAGAGTTAGTGTTGCATAAATTCATTCAATTGAAACATAGTACTCCCCTTAGTTCATGGCATAGGTTATTTCAATTATTAATTTTCAATATCTCCCCTTATTTACCTTGCAACTTGACTAATTGAATATTTCGCAATTTAGTATATCTTTCTCCCCCTTTGGCAATATCAAAAAGAAGCAATAATCCAATAGTGAAAGGAGTATGCAAATAAGAAGATAGTGTAATGAAATTTCAAAGAAAATACGATGCATATCATTAAGCAAAAAGTCGTACATACATCAAGTAGATAAGCTTAGTACTCAGAACATAATAGCAGTCAAAAGGAGTACAAGCGTCCAAAAAAAAACATAGTCTAGCTAGGAAACAAAAGAGCAATAAGCAATCCTAGACTAAAAGTCGTCCTCGGAGCCAGAAGCGGAAGGAATGGTCTGATCGCTGGAAGTGTCCTCATCTGAAGTAGCAGCCTCATCTTCCTCTTCTCCCCCATCAGGAGCAACACGAGAGCCACTAGCATCACTGGTAGGAGAATGAAGGCAAAATGAGGTCTCGATGCGAAAGAGACGATCAGAGACATCCTGACGGAAAGCAATATTAGCAGCTTCTTGCTGCTGAAGATAAAGCATAAGGTCGTGAGAAGTGTAGCCTCGAGAAGGAGTGAGTGGAGGAGGAAGTGGAGGAAGTCGAGTCGCAGCAGCAGATGGTGGATCTACTGTCCTATCAGCAACCTGCGGAGCACGCAGATCCTCCTCCATCTCATCAGCAGAGGCATCAGCTTCATCATCCCATTGCCACTGGCCATGGGATCAGATGATGTTTTCCTTTATAAGAAGCTTCTCTCTGAAGTAGTGGTGACCCGTCATCAGCTTCTTCTTAGCTTCACCATCCATCGGTACACCCTTCATTTCCATGATGCGCTGAATGAGCATAGGGTATGGCAAATGAGTAGTGGAGCCATGGGATGCCTCTCGCATCTAAGAGCAAAAAGTGTGGCGCCAATCTATGGGGAGCTTATTACCGATAGCCCACATAGTAAATAGATCATTCTCCTGAACAATGGCATGATTAGAATGCCTAGGGAGAATGATGTGTGATATTGTAACACCCCGTATATATCCGGTAATGTTATCATACTATCGTATTAAGCTGCGCTTAATTAAAAATGCGGAATATCTTTTTCTTTTCATTTATGAAGCCATTATCATTACCAACTTGCTTATTAATCAGTTAATAAAACATTGCCTGTATGTAATTGCAATAAAACAGCTAACTGAAATACATCATTAAATAAATAACATAAGCATTTGTCTCTAGTCGCGGAACTACAACATGTAGACTGGACCAACTATCAGTTTATAAAATTCAGCTCAAAGTACTAACATAAAGTGACATGGACAAAATCCATGCTCACACAAATAAGGCAACAAAGCCCATCATCAGTCTCAACATTAACAACACAATAATAAAGATGCGGAAAACATAAACAACATCCAATCCAGTCATGCTATCATCAAGCAGAATAATATAATCATCAATCAAGCTCTGGCCTCTTGCCGCCAGAGACATCAGCCCCCATACTACCTGAACCTGAAATAAGCATTCCTCAAACGTGGGGTGAGATCTCTAAACAAGAAATCTCAATAAGACAAGGGGTCCTCAAGGATCTTCCACCCCAAGCTCACTTACATGTGCAAAATAAGTTTAAAAGCAGTTCATCATCATCAGTTCTAAAACAATGCAATGCAGCAGTTAATCATGTCATGTGTGTCAATACTATTCTACTGGCCAGAGAAATGCAGGAATACGTCTATCTCCTACATATAGTGCAAGACGCCACTTGCATCCACCCCGGATCACCGTATTGCATGACGCCACATACTCAGGCTTACCGTCAAGATGGAACAACACATGCATATTAAAAGCCATTACATGTAAATTTCAATCAACATTTCATATATCCAAAAGCATGTAACGTAGCATGCATAAAACCATACCCCCATGGGACATGGTGGAACCACCACATGGCTAAACCGAGGACACGAAAGCTTACCTTGCAAGCTAACACCCAAAGCCAAGAGTCCACAGCTCAAAGTCCAAACACAGCAAAATCACAATCTGTTATGGATCAACACTATATCAATAATAATGCACCTCAAGCATACAACTTAAAGACAACGCCTTTCCTTTACGTTTTACGTCTTAAGGCTCTATACAAAGTCATAAGCTCTTAATCACTTGATTCTGACTTAGTTCATTAATTATAGAAGTTCCACTTCATCAATCTAGGGTCCACAAACCCCCAATAGCCTACTGTATGCACAGTAAAGCTACTGTTCTTCGAAATCCCAGAATATCCGGATATTCCTCGGGGACATATCCGGATATCTCACTGACCATATCCGGATATACAATATCCGGATATCCAGATCCCCATATCCGGATATCCAATATCCGGATACCATATTCGGATATCTGTTCGACAAATATCCGGATATCTCATGATAGAATGCAGTTTCTGCATTTCGTGAAAATATCCTTCCAAGGTTCCATTTTTAACATTTCAAAACGTTAAAGCATGCATTTTTATACCCTCTTAGGTTAACATACCAGTTGGTTACTTACTTAACTCATTTACATGCAAAGACTTCACCTTTAAGCAACAAAAACTCATGATCAAAGGTTAGGTAACTCACCCAAAGCTAGAAACAGAAAATGGAGGTGCTCTTGGAGCTCACAGCCAACTCCCTAGGTCCTGACTTCACACCAAACGAAAATGGACCAACAAGAAAGGTTCCTCCTTCACAAAGGTGACACTTTGAATCATAAGAATGCCAAAACCAAGGCTTTCACCACTCACTCTCCAAACTCAGCCCACAAGCTAACTCAAAACAACCACAAGACTCAGAAAATAAGCTCCTTTCACACTCCCAATGATCTCTCCCACTCACACAAGGCACAAAGTGAAGAGAAATGGAGGAAAAGAGGCCACAAGGCTCAAGAAAATGATGAGGGAGCAATGGAACAGTAGCATGAAGCTGGTCAGCCACCACACTCACGCTGGAAATAGAGGCACCTAGGGTTTTGTGCCCTTAAAGGTGTATTTATAGCCAAAATACACTTAAACACACAGCATTAACTTTAATTGCTACGCTTAGCATTTTGATCATAAATTCAGGATTCTTAACCTACTCATTTTTACAAGAATTATCATATTTTTATTTTATTTTTCGGAGCACCTTTTCGGTACGCGCTTTTCCAAAGCCAGTATCAGTTCTGGCATCAGATCTCATTATTTTGACTTGAAACTCGTTTTACAAGTCCTACATATTATTCTAGTGATTATCATGCACTTATTATAATTTTCTGGGATACTTTTCGGTACGCATTTATACCGACTAGCAAAACAGGTATTTGCATTTTTCTTCCGAAAAGCGACTTTCAACATTCTTACCCACTATTTATAATTATTAAAGCCTCATAATAATTATTAGGGTCAATTATGGAATTATTTCCTAATTATCACAATTAAATCATTAATTACCTTAATTAGCGGTGCGGGTTTTTACAGATATCACATACAAGAGAATGCGAGCAGAGATGGTCAGCTTCTTAGCTCCTATTCGGACCAGATTGGTCCGTGCAGTCCTAGGGCGAAGAATAGTGGTCACGAAAGCTGCACGATCGTAAGACTGAAAATTTGAAAAGAGAATGCCATCAAAAGTGATCGGTTCAACAACAGTCACCACTTCTTCATCAACCCACTGAAAAGTGTAACAAACAAGCTCTTCCCAGTCATCTGGGGAGACACTAATGTCGACTCCTTTGACGCGAGACCGTAACGTGCCATGAGAGTACTCGAGTTTCTTGTAGAACGCTCTAACAAGCACCTCCGAGTAAGAGCATCGGAGCGCAGCAAACTGGCGTAGGTTGATAGCGTCGAGAATCTGACAGATATCTTAGCCCTGAGCAGTGAAGAAATCGACGTCCAGGTACTTCGGCTCCAAAATGGGCCGAGTAGAGAATCTCTCAATAAATGTATGTATCTCTTCGGCATTGCCATCGAAGAGATACCCGAAGCCAGAACGATCAACAGAGGAAGAGGCATTGGTGTCAGCCCTATTTTTGGCGTCGTCATCCGACAGCCATAGCTCAATGACACGCAAGGAGCTGACTTCAAGAGAAATGAATTTTAGGCCAAGAGAGAAACTGAATAAAAATAAAAAATTACACTCTCTGTTCCAAATGAGAAATGCAGTCTTTGAATGAAAGTATTTCAATGAGAATTAACGAATGAACTACAATCGAAGAGAAAAAGAAAGATGAAACAAAACCTGAATCCGACGAAGAGAGGGAACCAGCACAAAGAGCACGGAACAGAGCCGAGACCAGGGCACTCCAATGATTATGCAAGAGTGAGAGAGCCGCAGAGAAGACTTAAGTTCGAACGACACAGACTTTAAAACGGCAGCGCGACAAAGAGAGATAGCCGAGACCAGCAGAGAGGGACGAGGTAGGAGAAGAAAGAGACGATGAGGCAGGGAATGAAAAAATAGTTCGAACGACACAAACTTTAAAACCTCCAGCGCGACAAATATCCAGATATTTGATTCATGATATCCGGATATTCATTTGGAGATATCTGGATATTTTCAAACAGATGCAAAAAAGACCAGAAAGGATACTTGTTCCAACATAACATGACATATGGTATACAAAACATAACAAGGAATTAAGAGGCACATAAAATACCTATTTAGGAGAGTGGAAAAATTTAAAGCAATTCAAGTTCAAGGAAGATATCGAAGCCAAAGAACTATCCATACAAGTTCACAAATATGATGGATCAATCAAACCAATTTCTCTTCTTAAATTGTAAAACACTTCTTTTGGGAGAGGCTTGGTAAAAAATATCGGCCAATTGTTTTGCAATCTCAGATTCTCAAAATACAACCACCGTTTTGCACATGATCTCGAATAAAATGATGCCTATATTAATATGTTTGGTTTCTCGGAGTGCATTATGGGATTTTTGGTGATATTGATGGCACTAGTGTTATCACACCTAATGGGGATGTGATCAAGGTCAATCCCAAAGTCCTTTAATTGTTGTTTCATCCATATGATTTGTGCACAACAACTACCGGCCACCACATATTCCGCTTCGGTCGTGGACAATGCTATACTATTTTGTTTCTTGCTATGCCAAGAAACTAGTGAGCAACCAAGAAAGTGGCAAGTACCACTAGTGCTTTGCATTTAATTCCAAACCCACAAAATCGGAATCAGAATAACCTATCAGTGACATTATGTACCTGCTCAGGTACAATCACAATCCCGCAATGTGCGCAGTGTTTAGCATAAATCACAAACCTTCATCAACATCTAGGTTATTTGTATTAAGTTTAAGTTTAGCAAAGTCAAACACAAGAAAAACAGTACACGTGCCTACTTGCGGTTAAATATAGAAGTTGTCCACTATATCCTCGATATTTAGTAATTTCTATGGATTTACCTCCTTCATCCTTGTCTAAGAGCATAATAGATGTACCCATGGGAGTATCGATGGCCTTTGTTGTCCATTCCAGATTTTTTGAGTAACTCCTTGCATTTAGCTTGATTGATGATCTCATCCTTGTGTTGCTTTATTTGGAGACCAAGAAAACATGAAGGCATCATCACACTCCACTGCTTGATGACACTACAAAAACTCTTCACAAAGATTAACGTTAGTGGCGCCAAAGATAATATCATCAACATAAATTTGTGCAAAATAATAGATGATCATCTTTCTTCTTTATAAAAAGAGTTGTGTCCACTTTTCCTCTTCTAAAACCCTTTCTAAAAACAGATTTGCTTAGCCTTTCATACCATGCTTCTTGAGCTTGCTTTAAATCATATAAGGCATCTTTAAGTTTAAAGACATGGTTATAGGAACCACCACCTCCACAACCTCAACCAATCACATAATCTCTTCACATAACCATTCAACAGCTCAACATCCCATTGCAACAACATATAACTAAATGAAAGAAACACATAAC
>JAVKPL010002576.1:0-102613 GCA_032173675.1 Gastrolobium villosum | reverse complement strand
GTTACGTATTGGTTGTCTGTTTCATCAGCAGATTAATTTATTTAAAAATAATGTTAAATTTGCACACCATTTTTTTCGTACAATCTGATATAACTTATTTTTTAGATAATAAAATAACAAAACACACACATTTTAATATATTTTATTTGACTCACGAAAGGGTGTAAAATGATGTAACAATTGTCGTGTACAAATTAATAACAAAATTGTTTATTTAACCATTTGCATCCTATACCATAAACTAGTCGTTTTCTTTCTTTTGTGTGTACCCATATTCTATTTTACTCTTTTCTTACACGTGAAATATTCCCAATTGGGAAGTGCAAAGCTGAAGATATTAACAACAAAATTGTTTATTTAACCATTTGTGCATCTTCTACCATAAACTTGTCCTTTTCTTTCTTTTGGACGTATCCATTTTTTACTCTTTTCTTTTATTCACGTGAAATATTCCCAATTGGGAAGGAAAGAATTGAATAATTAAAGGGTTTTGTAATTCTTATGATGTAGAAATAAAAAACATGTGGGACCCATGTGTTAGAAAAAATTATATGTAGGACCCATGTCAGCACGGAAATCGAAGGATGTATAGGAAAATTTCAATTCTCATGTTGAATGAGAATTATAAAACCCATAATTAAATTAGTGACTAAATATCAGAACCAATTTTGTTTTTGGTATAAACGTGTAAGCTCAAATAGTGATCTTATATACATTCATTATTCATGTACTTCACTTCTGCCGTCAAGCTAGTCCAGGGTTTACAAAAGGCTGTCTTTATAAAGACAGGTAAAATTACTAGAAGAAAATTTCGTAACTTAATTGGCATTAATATTTTTTATTTAAATAAGAAAATCTTTTATCGTCTATTAGCCTATTAAAAAAAAAAAAAAACACGAACAAATATTCATATTATACTACCACCACTAAAATAATCAATCCTTCGCTCTACTGAATTGTTTTCATTGTTTAGCCCTATTTTTAAAGCTGAACTGAACTCGCCGAATCAGATAAATTGAAAGCTGCAGTCGATCCAACCATGCAATCCTTAAAAATCATAAACTCAAAAATAGGGATTTGAACCGGTAAATTAGTAGTGAATCAATCGAACCGTATGAATTACTAGCCTTGCTGGTTTAACTCCCCTGATTTTTTATAAAATAAAAAAAAGAAAAGAAAAATATTTCTCCAATCACTGTGAACGTAATGGGAATGGGCCCTCCAGGACAGATGGGAATGGGCCCTCCAGGACCTCTTTTCCGGGCGTTGAACAGTCAACTCAGAACTAGTACGGACAAGGGGAATCCGACTGTTTAATTAAAACAAAGCATTGTGATGGTCCATGCGGATGCTAACATAATGTGATTTCTGCCCGGTGCTCTTAATGTCAAAGTGAAGAGATGCAACCAAGCGCGGATAAATGGCTGGAGTTATAACTATGACTCTCTTAGGGTAGCCAAATGTCTCGTCATCTAATTAGTGACGTGCTATGAAGCACCGACACTTCAAAAACCCTGACGTGTCGTGTCCGACACTTCCCGACACTCTCGGACACTCCGACACTCCCCGACACTTCAACACACATTATAGAAATTCAAAAAAAAGGTTTAAAGGTTACATTACGTTGAGTTTTTAGTTTCAACTATTAGATTCATTGGATTACGATTACTATTTTATTGAGTTTAATATAAATATTTGGGATATCTTATATTTTTTTGCAAAATCTATGAATATTATAAGTTTAGATTCATTTTTTTATTAAATTGTTGAATATTAAATATAATATACACCACATAAATTAAAAATATTATTTAATATCAAAACGTGTCCCAACGTGTCGAAATCTAACATTTTTTAGAATTAACGTGTCGGAGTATCGTATCTTGTCGTGTCCCGTGTCAGTATCGGTGCTACATAGGTGACGTGCATGAATGGATTAACGAGATTCCCATTATCCCTATTTACTATCCAGCAAAACCACAACCAAGGGAACTAGCTTGGCGGGATCCGCGGGGAAAGAAGACCCCTATTGGACTTGACTATAGTCCGACATTGTGAAATGACTTGAGAGGTGTAGGATAAGTGGGAGCTGGAAACAGCGAAAGTGAAATACCAATACTTTTAACATTATCGTACTTATTCCGTGAATCGGAGGCGGGGCGCTGCCCCTCTTTATATTAATTGATTTACCTTTGAATGGTTATGATTTCCTTTTTCCCTCTTCCTTTATCACAATTTATCCATCTTTGTACAGTTACGATTTAGCAGCAGAAAATAAAGTTATCTCAAGTAACTTCAAAAACGATATGCCTTATATAAATTTTCTACTACTAACTTACTACTTATCTAATCACCATTAAATCAAAGAGAAAGAATTTTAAAAAGTTTTTAAAAAAAGAGAAAATGTTGATCCAATGGTGATTAGATAGGCAGTGAGTTGGTATTAGAAGATTTTGGTAGTAAGAATATCCATCCTATATATATATATATATATATTTATGGGATAGGATATTGTGACACCTAAATAAAGTTACGACCAATCATCTCACCGTTAGATTGATAGTAGCGATCTGACGGTCTTCGTTGATCTCTTAAATAGCCCCTCTATATTCGTTTCTCTCTCCCCTTCTCTCTCCCTTTCTCTATCGTCATTGATAACCATACACTCTGCCACCGCCCGCCGCCGCCCATATCCTCTATTCTGACGTCCGACGGCACCGCCTTCCTCCGTCGCGCCACCGCATCCCACGGAGAGCTTCGCTGAATACACGACTTAGAGTTTGATTTTTACAACCAAATTCAATTTTTACCGCATATATCAGGTTCGATTTTTCTGATTTACCGATTTAATTCGATTTTTCATAGAATAATTAATTATATTAATAAAATGGTATATATGTATAAGGGTTCGATTTTTACAACAACACTAACAAAAACTGGTGGTGAAGCGTCAAAGCCGAAGAAGAAGATCTGTTGTGCTTGCCCTGAGACGAAGAGGCTCCGAGATGAATGCGTGGTGCAGCAAGGCGAAGATGCTTGCGCCAAATGGATTGAGGCCCACCGCCTTTGCCTCCGATCCGAGGGTTTCAATGTTTGAGATTCTGTTATCACAAAAAGCAAGATTTTTTATTTTATTTTATTTTATTTTATTTTATTTTATTTTATACAGATTTTGGTTCACAGTAAAAATTTTGTTGTTATTTATAAAATTTACATACATGATGGTATTTTGAAATTGATTGCTGGGCATTCAATACATGGGCTAAAAATCGAATTTGGTTGTAAAAATCGAACCTTAGCTCGTGTATTCGACGAAGCTCTCCGCGGGATGCTGCGGCGGCGGCGCGACGGAGGAAGGCGGCGCCGTCAGACGTCGGAACAAAGGATATGGGCGGCGGCGGGCGGTGGCAGAGTGTATGGTTACCAACGACGAGAGAGAAGGGGAGAAAGAAACGAATATAGAGGGGCTATTTAAGAGATCAACGAAGACCGTCGGATCGCTACTACCAATCTAACGGTGAGATGATTGGTCGTAACATTGGTCGTAACTTTATTTGGGTGTCACAATATCCTGTCCCTATATATATATATATATATATATATATATATATATAGGGAAATGATCTCTTTATAAATTTTTTTTACAAATTTTTGTAAATTACACTACCTGGAGAACATAGTGTAATTGTGTTCTCTTTGGAGTACATAGTTCTTTAAATATACAATGCTACAAGTTAGATGTGCAACGACTAGCTAAAAAGGTGTAACAACCAGAGAAGAAGTAAGAAACAAATTTATGTTCCTATCTGTACATAAGAAACAAACTTCTATAGTTCTATTCCTATCATAACAAAAATCAGAGTAACAACTTGATACATCCAAATCTAATATATAATTTGTAAGATTTTATAAATAAAAATTTTTGTAAATATAATCCTCCCTATATATAAATATATATATATATAGAAAAAGTGTTTATCTTTTTAAATGGTACAACTTATATCCTTTCACTCTCACAAGAAGGTAGGACCCATACCTTTATTTTTTTGTCAACTCTCTCTCTCTTCCTTTATCTATTTCTTTCTCTCTCTTAAAATGACAAACCTTAATCCTTTAAAATGACACACATTTTACCATATATATATATATATATATATATATATATATATATATATATATATATATATCATTTCGAAATTTGACATCAAATCCTAACCGTTAATTTCCCCATAAACGATAATTTGATCAAAAAGATCTTACTCCATATATATATATATTCAATAATATATTATATTATATGCATATATACAAAAAATCTGGTTTACATGAAAGTGTGATAGTTTGAATAGGATTTAAACGCTTAACGGATTACCAAACTCCTTTGACACAGATGGTAAGGCGTCTGGACCCCTTAACCAGAGGTCTCGAGTTCGAGCATTGGGAATGAAAAAAAAAATTTGGAAAAGCTACCCCGAAAGAGTCCGAGAGTGCTCAATGAATATTAATCTTCGATTACAGTTGGAGGATACCTGTAACGGTAATGTGTGTATCTTAATAACCAGTCCTTATAGTAGTGCCCCTATAATAGTGTCCTTATAGAAGTGTCTTTATTTTAATTACTTGTTTGTAATGTTGTGTTTCTGTTGTAACAACCCTTATGGGTATAAGTAAGTATATGGCCATTAATAAAAGATATGAGAAAATTGCCAAATCTCTTCTCTCCCTGTATCTCGTCTCTCTCTCTGTTTCGTCATCTTTCTTCTTCTCCTAATTTTCCCTTCTCTGTCTCTAAAGCTGGTAGCAAACCGTTACAATGGTGCTTTCATTGAGCTACTCTTCCTCCATAACCAAAAGTAATTTTCATCTTCTTCCACAACCAATCACTGATCCCCAATCTCACCCTTCACTCTCACCTACCAGTGCATCATGCTGGGAATATGATATCACTTGCGCACTTCATGCACTCAACCGATCTCTTACAAAATCCTGTGCTGACTTTGCAAGGGTTAGGGCTGAGATGCAAGCTGATTTTGTCGGGGTTCGAGCAGATATGCGAGCTGATTTCGCAAAAATTAGGGCTGATCTCGATGAGATGCAAGTTGCTCTAGAAGATATCGCTGCTACTAGGATTCAAAGGATATTTCGTGGATTTTTGGTGAGGCGTCACCAATTAGTGAGACGAGAAAACCCTACCGACATTGAACCCATGGAACCAGTTATCCATGCGTCCCTGACAGATCTCACTTATCAGCAGTTCAAGGATCAACAAAATGATTACGGACCTGTTGTACGCTTCATCAATCGGGACAAAGACGAAGACCACAAGGTGACCGAGGTGGATATGGATGACCAACTACACACTATCATTTCGGTGCCTCTGTTCTCAACGGTGATGATCTTTCCGCCGCCTTTACCAGACCCACCTGATTTTCTGCCCCACAATCAGGCATCGCGTGTATGTTCTGCTTTGAAACCATCTTGTGAAGCACGAGTCAGAATGACGAACTCACACAGTAGATCTGATGGAGGATTACGGGATTCGGCAAATGTAAAGGCCTTCTCAATGACCCAGGAGATCCTAGAGGATCAGTCGAAGCACAAGGAACTCTCCTCTGAGAGCTTCATTATTGCTCACATCGCCCTCTACAGCAAAGAGGGTATAATCGACAACACATTCTATCTGTTCGTCGAAATGCCAACTTTCATTCACCACCGCATTGTCAATTCCTTGTACGAACTACGTTTAGCTGGAATCCTGAAGTCAGAAATTATGACTGTGCAGACATGTGATGCTTTTCTTGACTTAAAGGATTGCTTCTCTTCTTCTGTTCTCATACGTGAGGTTTTCAAATATTCTCATAAAAAGAACAAAGGATGCTTAAATGAAATTGTTACAGACAAAGTTCTTGATATTGTTGTAGCTGAGTTTGGTTGCTAATGGCAGACAAACTGCATGTCCATTTGGGAGATATTCTCAAGTTTTTTATACATTGGAGATTGTTGGGTTCTAGTATCTGTGACTAACGACAATGGTGGTTCAGATGTGGCTCAATATGTTAGAATGATGGATTTGGATACACTTAACAACCTCCCATGGAGCTTCTTTGAAATATGCTTGGACAGATGGCCATTGTCAATTGCTTCTCAGCTTCACTCTCTTTATGGGTACAAGTCATCACAAATTGGCCCGGTTATCCCAAAGGTGACCACGCAAGTTCACATTCCACCTGAGCTTCTATGCATTCTTGATGTTAAAAGTGATGTGTTGAAGTCACTGTACTTGCTACCAACTGTGATGTACCATATTGAATCTTTCATGTTATCCAGTCGGCTTAGAGGAGAGATAAATGGTCAGACTAGCAATTTCGACATACATAGCTCCCTGATTCTAGAAGCACTTACGACTTTAAGATGTTGTGAAAATTTTTCAATTGAACGTCTTGAGTTGCTAGGAGATTCTGTTTTGAAGTATGTGGTGAGCTGTCACCTCTTTCTTAAATATCCCAAGAAACATGAAGGAGAATTATCTGGCAAACGATCACGAGCTGTTTGTAATGCAACTTTATATAAACTGGGAACAGATCATAAATTACAGGGATATATCCGAGACTCCGCATTTGAGCCACGCCGTTGGGTTGCTCCAGGACAGCGCTCTATACACACCGTTCGTTGTGATTGTGGGTTGGAAACCCAAGAAGTGCCTTTAGACGTAAAATTGCATACTGAAGATCCAAAAGTTGTGGTTGGAAGTCTGTGTGACATGGGTCACCGCTGGATGTGCTCAAAGACTATTGCTGACTGTGTTGAAGCTTTGATGGGAGCATACTATGTGGGTGGCGGACTAATTGCTTCACTTCATGTAATGAAATGGCTAGGGATTGATGCTAAGCTTAAACCATCCTTGGTTGATGAAGCTATAACTGTTGCATCTCTGCACACATTTGTGACAAAAGTAAATGAGATTGAAAGACTTGAAAAGAAAATTGGGTGCAAATTTTCTGTCAATGGACTTTTACTAGAGGCAATCACACATTTGACCGAGACAGAACTTCGGATTGGCTGTTGTTATTGGAGGCTTGAATTTCTTGGTGATTCAGTACTGGACCTGCTTATCACTTGGTATCTTTATCAGAGTCACACAGATATTGATCCAGGAGAGTTAACTGACTTGCGATCGGCTTCTGTCAACAATGAAAATTTTGCTCAAGTTGCTGTTAAACGAAAGCTACACAAGCACCTTCTGCATAAATCAGAGTTATTAGGGAACTGGGAGATTCTGAAGCAGCTCATTGGAATTGCTTCTAACATTTTAGCTTATAGAGATTCTCAAGGATGCATAGTGTTGCATACAGCAACTGGCAGAGGACAGGTTGAGGTGGTGAGAAATCTACTTGCGTCATTTGATATTGTCATCTTCATTGATGCTCAAGGGAACACAGCATTCCATGTAGCTTTTTACAGGGATTACTTATCTGTGATTGAGATTCTGACTCTTGCATCACCCTCACTAGCATTGTTAACCAATCACTATGGAGATACTTTTCTTCATATGGCAGTTGATGATTTCAAAAGTCCGAGTGTCCATAGACTGGACAAGCATAGTGAACTCATGAAGCAATTGGTGAGTGAAAAGATTGTGAATGTGGGGGATATTATCAATGTCAGGCACAATGGATTATTTGGTCTCGTTATTGATTCCTTTGTTGCTAATGTTGGTCTCATTGCTAAAGTTCATGTTTCATATTCTCTGTCCTTGGAAGATATTGTTTGTTGTAAAGTGAAATTAATATTGGTTTTGGTGAAATTAGCTGATATAAAAAAAAAGTTGAGGAAATTTTTTGTGGACAGATTCCTGACTCCTCACAGCTTGTACAAGAATTCATGGGAGAACTTTATTATTAGGATAAGAGACTGCATCATTTGGATTATATGGGACCTGATTTAAGGATGTATTTTAATCTTTGACCCCGGTATTGTTATAACTTAACCTCGAGGACGAGGTTGGTCTAAAGGAGGATGGAATGTAACGGTAATGTGTGTATCTTAATAACCAATCCTTATAGTAGTGCCCCTATAATAGTGTCCTTATAGAAGTGTCTTTATTTTAATTAGTTAGTTTGTAATGTTGTGTTTCTGTTGTAACAACCCTTATGGGTATAAGTAAGTATGTGGCCATTAATAAAAGATATGAGAAAATTGTCAAATCTCTTCTCTCTCTCTGTATCTCCTCTCTCTCTCTGTTTCGTCATCTTTCTTCTTCTCTATCTTCTTCTCCTAATTTTCCCTTCTCTGTCTCTAAAGCTGGTAGCAAACCGTTACAATACCCTTGAATTTATTCAAAAACTCAAAAACGGAGAAACCTCATTCATATTCATATTAGTATTAGTTCGCTCTTATCGTCTAAAATATGTGGAGCTCGTAGAATGAGTTCAAAAGAACTACAATACAAATATTAGTGTTCAAAACATTATATTTTAAAATTATAAAACATTTTTAATTAGACTTTATAATGAAGTCTGAAAAAACATTTTTTATTTTCTGATTAGTAATATTGACACGCATACTCGCGCACACATAAACACACTGTGTTGTTGTGTATATTTAACCAGATGAATCTGTTGACACTCAACTTTTATTTTTATTCAGTACACGAACAACGGACACGTTAATAATTTCAAAATTTGCGTGTCGAACGCGGATACGCTCAGATTTGTGTCTGACTCGTGGTCAATATTTGGGATACACATTCAATGTTCGGATACTTTTTTCCGACACACAGTCAATTTTTTCAGACACGCGGTCAATGCTCGGACACGTTTTTTTTTTAAATCTTATTTTATTTTGTTGACTAAATATAAAAGAAATAATTTATAAATTAATTTTTTTCTGTTATAAAATTTAACATGAAAAATTAACAAACTATAAAAAGTTATTTATATTTATATTTATGTTATGAAATTTAAATACTTGATTGGTTATATGACTTATTATGAACTCTTATATGTATTAAATATAAATTATATTATATATATTAAATTTTTTATTTAATATCAGAAAAAACGTGTCAAAATATGAGAAAATTAACGTTCGGCACTAACATGTCCCATATCCATGCATCATAGCGAACAAATGAGCTTACTCTTTTTTTTTTTTTGATAATATAAAGGCCAACCAACTGAGCTTGTTTTTTTTTTTTTTTTTAACAACTGAGCTACTTTATGTGCTAGGCTACGTGAAATGGGTTTAACCGTTTAAGATATTTGGGTGATGTCATGGAGATAAGTCAATGCCAACTCAGCAATTTTATATTACGTACGTGACCCTTTTCGCATGAATTAATATAATGAACAAAGGCACCAGAGAAAGTGGGGGCATGCATAATTAATATTTGAACTCAAAGCAACTAATTCATGCACCATCCCTGTTGGTTAATTATAAAATTTGATCAAATATCAACCTTGACTAAAGTCAAATGTTATCAAATTAACACACAATTATCTAATTTCATTATTAAAAAAACAAAAAAATATTTATGCAAGATAATTTATTTACATTTACTTTCAAAATGTCGTCATTTTAGATTGAAAAATTCGAAAATTATGATTATAAAGACTATAATAATTCTGAAATAAATTAAGATTACAAAAACACCATTATTTTTGCCTCAAAACGACGTCGTATTGGACGTACTGCAGATAATTTATCTACAGTAATTGCAGAAATAGCGAACCCTTAAAAAAATTAATTAATTTCTTTTTTTTATACAAAATTAATCAATTATTGTTTAATATTTTTTTCAAAAATAATTGTGTATATATATATATATATATGACATTAATTAATTCCACAAATTCATATTTAAAACCATTACAACGATTCATAGCCCGGGCTTTCATTACTTTCGTCGAAATCAAGCAACCATGGTGAAGGTCGTAGGTCATAGCCACTACAAAATCTATGTACTGGTTTTGGCTGACATATTCATAACTAATTGAAAGTTGCAAATGAGTTTTGTCCTCATCAAGATACAATTATATATTAATTACCTTATTTTTCAATATTGGTTATGCAACTGTCATCTGATCTTCAACAAATTCGAGACCACAAAAATAACTTATATTATAACTAGCTATAATCATGTTGAAAAGAAATACTCCTATAAAGACAAAACCTAAAAAATTATATTAAAAAAAACTAATTTATTTACAAAAGCTTTCTCTCTTCTGTCCCGCCATTCTCTGAGTACTCTCTGCTGATTTGCTCCATTATCAATTTTAGTTTTGGTGTTGATAGTTTAGTTTAGGGTTCTACAATGAGGCTTATTTCATTTTTGTGCATTCTCTTTGAAGAGCATTGGGAATTTCTTTTTCCTTTTTTGGATACATCATTGGGAATTTCCGAATTTTATTGTTGTGGCAACAACAATGACTTAGAAGAATCAACTAATTAAAGTACAATGAACGCGGCCAAATTTTTTTTTATTTTTTTATTCTATGATTCTAATTACTTATTGAGAAAGGATATTGTGACAACCAAGTTATATTACTACCAAGTGACTACCAATCAATCATACCGTTAGATTGATTATATTGATCCAACGGTTATATTTATTTTCATCTTTGTATGGTCATGATTTTTTATATTTAATACTTTATATTTTTTTCACCTGGTGGATGGTCATGATTTCCAATATTTAATGTTTTCACTTTAAATATGAGAAATAAAACCCGTTTGTTTATTATGTTATAGGAAAAGTGATTGTGTAATGTATAACCGTTGGATGCAATATAATTAATCTAACGGTGAGATTGATTTTTAGTTTTAAAATGTGTACAACTTGTTGTGTGTCATTCCACGTAAAATTTTTCTAGAGCATTTCCATGATCTGGACAAGGAAAGGGATCATCATAGGTATAAGACTAATCATGACCCAAAAGTCCTTTCATGATTCAAATCCATACTCTTTTGATAATTCATCCGTCTTGAGACTCATATTGTGATTTGAGTGAACCCTTCCGCGCAACAAATCTATGTTCTGGTTTTGTATGACACATTTGCAAATGGGCTTTGACGTCTTCGTCAAATAATATAAGAGTCTCATTAATTATATATTTGATCTACGATTCTATCTTTTCATTACCTAAGCGATTAGGTGAAGTTGTCAAGTGTGCTTGAGAGTTGAGAGGCTGACAAGTACGAATTGTACACAAAAAATGCGATATTAAACCTTACAAAATGATTTTGATTGAAGTGTTTCATATAAGATATGAGATTTAAATCTATATATAAAATATGAGGTAGGATCCTTTGATACCGATATCAAAATTTAAATTTGACACCTCATTTGTGAGCCGTTAGATCAAAAAATATCAACGGTGTCACATGCTTACAAATCGGAGCCATTGATATTTTTTGATCTATAAGGCTCTCAGATAAGGTGTCAAATTTAAATTTTGACACTGGTGTCAAAGGATCCTACCTCATAAAATATAGCTAAATATGTATCGTAATAAATTTACATGTAGGGCACACATCTTTCGCTAGCAGCCAAAATTAGAATTAACAAAGCTTATGCATGCATGACAGCTGTTTGAATATATAAATTCATGAACCTTTAATTGTAGTTTAGTTTGTATGCACTTATTGAAAGAAGGATAATTACGTGAATATGCGCGTCAACCAATATAATATTAGCAGGACCGCAATAAACTAGTAAACGAACTGCAGGACGTGATTGGAGGTAATATACAATTAGCTGAAAGCCAGGAACCCCTGTGTTATTCGATCTATACATAGCTACCTATATAAATAAGGGTTTTATTTTTCGAATGAGACAAATTGTCTCATGCGACACACACAAAAATGGATGGGACCCGTTTTTTTTATTTTCTCTCTCTTTCTTTTTAGTGGGTCCCACCGATTTTTTTTGTGTTGCATGAGACAACTTGTCTCATGCAACATAAGAAAAATAAAATCCTATAAATAAAGGGGAATATTACTCTCATGTTACATGAAAGTAATTCTCTTATGTTATAGAGAGAATTCAAGTGGGGTCCACCATTAAAAAGCAAAAAAAGAAAAAGAAAAAAGAGGGGGTGCGATTTTCAAAGTGAAAGAAAATGAGATAACTATCTCATGTAAAATGAGAGTATTATTTCCCATAAATAAAAGGGTTTTATAAGAGTTATATTGTATGAAAAGTGATTGTGTTATGTTATAGAGATTCGTTTTGCGTGCCAAAATTTTATTTTTTTGTTGCGGGTCCCACAAAATGTTGTGTGTAGGAAATTTTTTGTAGTCATGTTAAATGATAGATGATAAACCCTAAATAAAATATGTGTGCAAGTACACGCTTAGAGATGTAATGAAATTATTTATAAATTTTTATGGAAAAAATATTTTTCATTTTAATAAATATAATTTTGTGTCATTTTAAATGAAATAAACGTGTTTTGGCATATATTCTCTTCCATAAAATTAGGGTGGGGGGAGAGAAAGAAAAATATCGTAAAGAAGAGAAAATATAAAAAATCAACAAATATGCATCAAAACACGATCATTTTACTTAAAATGATACAAAGTTATTCTCTTTAAAATAACAAATTTGTTTTCATTTTTATATAATTATTTTCCTTTTTTATAAAAGATTAGTTCATAAAATATTATTAAAATTTATATAATTAAGTAACTTAAAAATTTTACTGCTTCTATTTTCTTAAATAAACAAAGGGAAATCATATTTTCAGCCATTTGTAAGCATCAACGAATATCCCCACACACTAATACGAGACTTTTCAGCGTGCTTTGTCCTCACTCGCACACTTCCCAGGAAAACTTCCTAGGAGGTCACCCATCGCTGAATTGCTCCAAGTCAAGCACGCTTAACTGTGGAGTTCTTCCGATCCGGGCTACAGAAAAGTAGATGCATCTTGTTAGTATAGGTAGTACTAATTAATTCTTATGAGCTATCCTCAGCCGTGCTGTCCTATACCAGCACAATCTCTAGAATCCATCTATTTCCAGTGTTACTCGATTCATTCATGTACCCTCGCCGCTGGAAGCCTGTCAGGAGCCGCTCCTTGTCTGTGCCCTTGCGCACCGTCGATCACTCCTGCCCTCGTCAGCGCTCGGGATGTTACATGCCCACCAGCTTCCGCCTGGTTCGTCCTTGAACCACACCGTACTGGATGAGAGGCACTGCTTTGATACCACTTGTAACGTCCGGCCGCTTCAGGAATCAATGACTATGCCCACATACTAGCATGAGTTTTTTCAGTGTGCTTTTTCCTCATTCGCACACTTCCTAGGAAAACTTTTCAGGAGATCACTCATCCCAAAATTGCTCCAAGTCAAGCAAGCTTAACTGTGGAGTTCTTCTATTCCGGGCTACCGAAAAGAAGATGCATCTTGTAGTATAGGTAGTACCAATTAATTCTTATAAGATATCCCAAACTGTGCAGTCTCATACCTACACAGTCTTTGGAATCTCTCTCTTTCGGGTGTCGAATCGATTCATTCATGCATGTAACCCCACACTGGAAGCCTGTCAGGAGCCGCTCCTTTTCCATGCCTCTTTGCACCGGCGATCACTCCCCGCCCTCATCAGTGCTCGGGATGTTACATGCCCACCAGCTTCCGCCTAGTTCGTCCTCAAACCACACCTTACTGGAAGAGAGGCCCTGCTCTGATACCACTTGTAACGCTCGGTCGCTTCAAGAATCAATGACTATCCCCACATACTAATACTAGACTTTTGAGTGTGCGAGTGAGGAAAAAACATACTGAAAAGTCTAAGATTATTTTCCATGTTATACTCAGATTGAATAATATGTCATTTATTTTTTCTTTTTAATCGGTGAGTCCACTTTATTTATGTTAGTAGAAGATAAAACTTCTATCACGAGAAAAGTAATTCCCATAAACAAAATTGAATTTAACTAAAAACAAATAAGCCTATGCTTATAGGTTAAGCTTTTGAAGAAATTGCTTCATGAGAACACACAGCTAGCCAACTAAGCCAAGTCCTTGTTTGAGACAAATTAAAGTGTTTTTGTTTGCTGCCCCAACCAATTGACAAATGGGCGATGCTTATGCTTCCAAGTTCCAAGTTTGGTCAGGGGCATATTATTGTGCTCCCGAAAGGTTTATTATTGTTAATTATCCCTGAGTAATTAGCTTTGTATTGTATATGTCCCAGATTTTGAGTAAATTTTTTGTGTAACGGATGTAGGTATATTATTACTAAAAAGGAAAAAAAATAGGGATATAAAAGAAAATAACAATAAAGATAAAGATAATGTAAATATGTTACTTTTTTCATATTCAGTAAAGGATATACTGAGTGGTCAAGAAATTTTTATAATAATTGTGGGTTTCAATCAATTATAGTTTTTCTTATTTTGATAAAAACGGACTAAGTCATAATCCATATGGGGTGCAGTATAAATCTCATTTAATTAAGTGATCCTTTTGATTTGGGCTTGGATATCTCTAAATTGATTAGTGTGGGTAACAGTGTAGTCTTAATCCATAGACCCCATGATGGGAAGGGGACTAGGGTTAATAAGTTTGGCTAGATCCCCTCTGCATTCACAACGTGTTAGAAAGTCATCACTCCACAACTCGCGCCATTGACGGTTGTGATCAGGGGGTAATGTGAATTGCAGAGGAAAATTCTAGTCTTTCCATTGCAGGATAATCAGAGGAAACAAGAAGCCTTCAAGAAATCAAGAATCATGTATTCTTTCTTCAACAAGTAAGTCTGAATCTTTTGGTGTTCTAATTTCATATAATACTATTTTATTAAATTTCTTACATTTGGTATCCGAGCCTAAATTATATGATTTAGTATCCAATTAATTGTTTATTATTTGTAATGATTAGATTTCTTTTAGATTGAAATTTCTCCCCTCATCTATTCTTATCAAAACCCAGAATTACACGGCTTTTGTAAAGAATGATTTTCCTAAATTCATGAAAATTAAATTGAATTTATTTTATTATGAGATATAAAATAAAACTGGGAAATCCGATTATAATTTTAAATCCCAACGATAATTCCCTTTTGTTCGATGGTGCTATTCGTTAAATTAAGAAATAATCGATGCCTTCTGGGTTATGTACTTGTTGATGTTATTGCTCCTTCTTTCACATTGTATTATCGCCTGCATATTATGCAAGCCTGGATGTTATGCTGCATGCGTTCCTTTTTTTAAATATATTTTATTGGAGTAAATACTTTTTTGGGTCCCTGACAAAAAAATTCGGTCTCCATTTTAGTCTCTTACAAAAAAAAAATACTCTTGAGCTCCCTAAGAAATTCAAAGTGGACCCATTTAGTTGAAATCATGGTCCTCACAAATTCAAAAAAGACCCACATTAGTCCCTCAAAATGACTAAAATGGATCCATTTTAAATTTCTAAGGGACCTCGAGACTAATTTATTTTTGTAAGGAACTCAAATGGGGATCGTATTTTTGTTAGTGACCCGAAAGAGTATTTACTGATTTTATTGTATTTCAATTGATTTATTATGTCACTTATGGTTAATCTATACCCTTGTATCTCGGAGACCCTTGCTAGTTTTGATTAAAAGCTTTTAAAATATATTTTTACATTTGTGATTATGTGTCAATGTAAATATTTGGATAAAAGTAAATACATTACCCTTGATGTTTTTGCATTTAGTTTGAAATTATTTGGAATGAATAGTTTAAAATAAAAGTTATTTGATAATCATGTGGGTTACATCACATTTAACATGAACAAAAAAGCATGAATCAATGATAGCTTTGATGAATATTATTTTGTTTAAAGTTAGAGGTTATTTATGAATGCAACTTATTTCCCTGGTGGTTGATATGCTTGGTGGAGAAGAAGACCCATTTGGATTTTTGAGTGAACCTCATCCAAAGGCTATGACGCATAAGGCACGGCTATGATGCATAAGGCACTCATGAGCCCAACAGTGACTTAATTTTCACCAAATATTACCTGTGTGGTGTTATAATTAAATGTGATTTTATGATATATTTAAAATAAATAAATTTTTGTAATAAATATCCTTTTTTGGGAAAATGATAAACCTCATATGCTTGCTCTGATATTTTTATTTTGTTTATTAAGATGCATGCTTCCGCTTGAATTATTAAAGTGCAAAATTTGGTTGGAAATGCTATTATCTTTGATTTATTATCAGTAGAGATATTGCACTTTCTTGTGGATTAGATTGTGATTTTGGGCAAGAGAAAATTAATTTCGGTATAAGAGTTTTCATGAATTAGTATGGGTAATTGTCACCAGAGTGGGATTACTTATATTGGTTTGTGAAAATTTGTTTGTAAAATTTGAGAAATAGTATGGGACACATCTCTGAAGCTAGTGTATGCTCATTGAGAAAATTTTCTATGAAATTGTGGATGAAGTTATTGGAGACTCATTGGGCTAGAGATCTATCTGCCCAAAGGACATGGATTTTCAAACTCAATGTTGTGCTCATTGATTAACTCATCTGAGGTTCTGACCTTGGTTTATATCTTGGTTTGTGCATTTTGCTCAAAGGGGAATGTACTATTATGTTGGCCTTGTTATGACAACCTGTTGTGCTAAATGATTAACTCATCCTAGCAACTTCTTCTTGAGATTGTAGATGAAGTTATTGGAGGCTCATTGGTCTAGGAATCTATCTGCCCAAAACGGATAGATTTTCAAACCCAGTTCTTGGTTCAACCTTGGTTAGTGCGTTCTGCCCAAAGGGGAATATACTATTATGTTGGTCTCATTATAATATCTTGATTTAATTAAAGGTGTATATTGTCGTGTAATTTACTCTGATGCATTCCTGTTTTGCCTTAACAATGAACTTCTATGTTTGATTAATTTTGAAATTAATATTTTGAAATATTTATTTTAAATTTTATATACATGAATATTTATTTGGAACTTTTGCTCTCATTCATATTAAATTTCGTGAGCTCTCATTCATATTTAATTTTGTGAGCTCTTATTCATGTTTAATTTTGCGAGCTCTTATTCATGTTTAATTTTGTAATAAATATCTATGTTCCTTTTTCAAAATTTTAATTAATGAAAAATTGTTACATATTATCATGATTATAATGTTAGTATTTACTCTCCAAATTTTAGCGTAGATTTTATGTGCTTTGTCAATTAAGTTTGATTAGTGAGCTAACATATATAAATGCTGATATTGGGGATTGAAATTTATGATACAAATTATAATTTAGTAAATGCAATATGAATTTGAGAAACATATGTTATAAATTTTTTCATATTATTTAGGTATTATTATTCAGAATGTTATTTGCAAATCATGAGGGTTCTTTATTAATAAAAAGTATTGTTCGCAATTTACCCAAAAAAAAAATTATTGTTTGCAATTATCTGCCCCAAAGGAAGTTATTATATGCATTAATTTTGAAATTTGCATTGAGTTAAAATTTCAAATAATGTTAAAAAATTATGTATTATGTACTCTGTCCAAAGGAGAGTTTATAATAAGAGAATTATTTCGTTAAAATTATTTCACTGCCCATAATTAATATAATTGCATTTATGAAATAAATATACTTTTGATATGAACAAAAACAATGCTATAATAGAATTGTTGATTGGATTGAATTGTGAATAATGGAGATGAGATCTATATTTTTTATTTTAATTTTTTTTATGAGTTTTGATCTTGATAAGGCATTGTGTGTTAGCCTATAATTAATGTAGAGAACATATTTGACGTGTTTTTTTGTGTGGGAGAGATATGACTAATTATGTGTGATCTTGAAGTTATTGTCGAGTCAATGGGAGATAATTGCTTAGTTTTTAAAGTCAGGATATGGATTTATTTTGAAATGAATTTTCTATAAGGCCTCTTTCAGAAGGATTTTGAATTCTATATCCTTTTTAAATCAACATGGATATTGACTTTCTTGAGCTATGACGAAAATAATTTTTGTTAGTATATTTATCATAAGGTTGATGGGAGAAAAATTCATTTTATTGTATTTTATGTGAATGACTTAGTTATTGAGAATATTGAGTGACTCTTTAACCAAAGAATTTAGGCCCACGATAAATACATGTGAAGAATATGGGCATTCTAAATTCTTTTAATTTACTTGATTAGTGAGAGTTTGAATCAATTATTATTTTCTTGTCATGTTGAACAATTTATTTTATATATAATTGATGTTTATTTAACAGATAAATTTTTATTTGAACAATTGATAAGGATTTGAGTTTTATTATTGCATATATTGAACATATGTATTTATATTTATCAATTGTGAGATATTTGGAACTCAGTGTCGTTGGGACCACCATGCCTGTGGTTGACACCTATGATGCACGGACACGGGACACGAGACACGACACGACACGCCGACACGTTAATTCTAAAAAATGTCATATTTGGACACGTTGGGACACGTTTTGATATTAAATAAAAATTTTAATATATATAATATAATTTATATTTAATACATATAAGAGTCCATAATAAATCATATAACCAATCAAATATTTAAATTTCATAACATAAATATAAATATAAATAATTTTTCGTACTTTGTTAATTTTTATGTCAAATTTCATAACAGAAAAAAAATCAATTTATAAATTATTTCTTTCATATTTAGTTCACAAAAAAAAAAAAAGCGTGTCCGAGCGTTGACCGCATGTCCGAAAAAGTTGACTGCGTGTCGGAAAAACATGCCCGAGCGTTGACCGCGTGTCCAAGCGTGTCGGAACGTGTCCGTGTCTGACATGTGTCCGACACACAAATTTTCAAAAAATTCGCGTGTTCGTGCTATACAGGTTGACACTATAATGGAGTTTGAGGCATGATTTGGAACTCGGTGTCATTGGAACTAGGGGTGCTAAACGAACCATGGGCCTTTGGCTCGGCTCCTGAAGGCCTGAGCTTACATGTCTAAAATTGGATGTTGGAACCAGACTTGAACTTGTATAAAAGCTCGTTTAATAAGAAAGCCTCAAGCTCCAATTCAAAAGTTCGGCCTTAGAGCCTCTCAGGCTGCCCTAATATATTATTTTTTATTTTTATTTTATATTTTTTATACTACTTATAATATTCTTCTCTTTCTCTTCAATCCATTTCACCTCTTTTTATCGGTTAAACGGACTTTGTGAATGATTTTGTTCTATATTATGCTATTTGGATATACATTGCATTTATGAATATTTATGAAATTACTAGTGTTGTTGATCGTATATTTTGTTTGGATAAATTTTTGTTGTCTTACTTTTTTAAACAGGCTAAACCGGGCATTTATTTTTTGTAAATAAGCCAGGTCATAGGCCGATAAGTATATTTATAACAGGTAATAGGCTTGGTCAGGTTGACACGTTTAAACACAGACTTAGCCTTTTAAGACCAAAGCTCACCTTGGCTCGGCCCGTTAACGCCACTAATTGGAACTATCATGTCTGTGGTTGACACTATATTGGAGTTTGAGACATGATAATAAAATTTTGGAACTCAGTGTTGTTAGGACCATCATGCCTGTGGTTGACACTATATTAGAGTTTGAAGCATGATAATAAAATTTTGGAACTCAGTGTTGTTAGGACCACCATGCCTGTGGTTGACACTATATTGGAGTTTGAGGCATGATTTTGGAACTCAATGTCGTTTGAACCATCATATCTGTGGTTGACACTATATGGGAGTTTGAGACATAATGGTGTTGTTAGGACTACAGGGCCCGTAGTCGACACCATATTTGATTATATGATGGTTTTTTTGATAAACCATGGAATTTCTCTGGCTTTAAGGCATTTGAGAGAAATCTGAGGACTGACAAAGAAAATAGCAGTTTGGCTATTGTTGGATCACATTGGCATGCTATTTTCTTGCTACACTCCACATTAATGACTAGTCGACGGAGTCAAGTAACAATTATGACCATAGAAGGTCTTATATCGGTAAGGGTATAATTATCGCCTGATTCAATGTTACTTGATTTTAGTTGGATGGATTCATATTCAGATATTGTACCTTGGATCATGTGTTTTCTTAAAATATGGCCACATTATAAGAATTAGTCCTTAGCTCGAAAGTCATTTTCAAATAACTTGTTTTCCTTTTCTCTTTTAAATTAAAATTTTACAATTGATTTTGCCTAAGTTGGAGAATGTTAGAAATTTTTATAATAATTGTGAGCTTCAATCAATCCTAGTTTTTCTTGTGTTGATAAAAACAACTAAGTCATTATCCATATCGGGGAGCAGTATAAAGCTCATTTAATTAAGTAATCCTTTTGATTTGGGCTTGGATATCTGTAAACTGATTAGTGTGAGTAACAGTGTAAGCCTAACCAATAGGCCCATGATGGGAAGGGGACTAGGGTTAATAAGTTTGGCTAGGTCCCCTCTGCATTCACAACGAGTTAGAAAACTATCACTCCATAACTCGCCCCATCGACGATTGTGATCGGGGAGTAGTGTGAATTGCAGAGGAAGATCCTAGTTTTTCCATTGCAAGATCATCCGAGAAAACAAGAAGCCTTTAAGAATCATGCCTTCAACAAGTAAGCCTGAATCTTTTGGTGTTCTAATTTCATATAATCCTATTTGTAAGAAATTTCATAAAATAGGATTATATGAAATTAGAACACCAAAATATTCAAGCTTACTTGTTGAAGACATGATTCTTGATTTCTTGAAGACTTCTTGTTTCTCTTATGCTCCTACAATGGAAAGACCAGGATCTTCTTCTGCAATTCACACCACTCCCTGATCACAATCGTCGATGGGGTGAGTTGTGGAGTGACGGTTTTCTAACACGTTATGAATGCAGAGAGGACCTAACCAAACTTATTAACCCTAGTCCCCTTCCCATCATGCGCGTATGGTTAGGCCTACACTGTTACCCACACTAATCAGTTTATAGATATCCAAGCCCAAATCAAAATGAGCACTAATTAAATGCGTTTTATACTGCACCCCTATATGGATCATTACTTAGCCCGTTTTTATTAAAACAAGAAAAACTACAATTGATTGAAGCTCACAATTATTATAAAAATTTCTAATATTCTCCCACTTGGGCAATATCAATTGTAAAACTTTAATTTAAAAGAGAAAAGAAAAATAAGTTATTTGAAAATGACTCTCGGGCTAAGGACTAATTCTTATAATGTGGCCACATTTTAAGAAAATACATGATCCAAGTTGCGATATCTGAATATGACTCCGTCCAACTAAAATCAAATAACATTGAATCAGACGATGATTATACCCTTACCGATATAAGACCTTCCATGGTCACAAATGTTACTTGAATCGGTCGACTAGTCATTAATGTGGAGTGTAGCAAGAAATTAGCATGCCAATGTGATCCAACAACAGCCAAACTGCTATTTTCTCTGTCAGTCCTCAAATTTCTCTCAAATGCCTTAAAGCCAGAGAAACTTTGTGGTTTATCAAAAAACCATCATATAATCAAATATGCTGTCGACTACGGGCCCTGTAGTCCTGACAACATCATTATGTCTCAGACTCCCATATATTGTCACCACAGACATGATGGTTCCAACGACACTGAGTTTCAAAGTCATGACTCAAACTCCAATATAGTGTGACCCGAGCTGTCGAACTCGTGCAAATTAAAAAAAAAAAATTAAGGTTCAAAAAATTTGCAGTAAAGTGGAAACCCTAAGTCGTCTCTTAAGGAAATTATTTTGGTGAAAATCGCTTATGAAATAGAAAATAAAAGGGGGGGTTTGGATTTTGGTTGAGTATTTAAAAATTAAAACAGAATATAAAAATAGCAATTAAAAATTCGTAATTAAAAATTAACCAACCTAAGGTTAGGGTTTCTCGACGCCACTGCTACTGCTGCTACTAAATTCTGGGTAGGAGATGCTTGCACTTGGAATACTGCACTGCTATTAGCTCTAGTGCCAAATTGCTGAGCATTGGCTGCCATCTCTGCAATCAACTCTTTTGCCGCAACAGGTGTTTTATTGACCAGGACTCCACCACTGGCTGCATCCAAAAGGTTTCTGTCCATAAGTAACAAGCCTTCATAGAAGTAGATAATCAGCAATTGCTCCGAAATCTGGTGATGTGTACAACTTGCACAAAGTCTTTTAAACCGCTCCCAGTACTCATGCAAGTTTTCCCCATTTGCTTGTCTTATACCACTTATCTCATTTCTGATTGAAGTGGCTCTTGAGGAAGGGAAAAACTTCTCCAAAAACAATTTGGCCATGTAATTCCAAGTCTCGATAGATGAAGGTTGAAGGTAGTACAGCCAATCCTTAGCTTCTCCATCGAGGGAAAAAAGAAATGGATCCTCAAAATTTTGAAAATCAGTGTTGTTAGGACCACCATGCCTGTGGTTGAAACTATATTGGAGTTTGAGGCATGATAATAAAATTTTGAAACTTAGTGTTGTTAGGACCACCATGCCTGTGGTTGACACTATATTGGAGTTTGAGGCATGATTTGGAACTCAGTATCATTGGAACTAGGGGTGCTAAATGAACCAGGGGCCTTTGGCTCGGCTTTTGAAGGCCTGAGCTTACATGTCTAATATTGGATGTTGGCACCAGACCTGAACTTGTATAAAAGCTCATTTAATAAAAAGGCCTTAGGCTTCAATTCAAAAGCTCGGCCTTAGAACCTCTCAGGCTGACCTAATATATTATTTTATATTTTATTTTATATTTTTTATACTACTTGTAATAGTTCTCTCTTTCTCTTCAATCCATTTCACCTCATTTTAATGGTTAAATAGACTTTTTGAATGATTTTGTTCTATATTATGTTGTTTGGATATACATTGAATTTATGAATCTTTATGGAATTATTAGTGTTGTTGATCGTATATTCTGTTTTGATAAATTTTTGTTGTCTTATTTTTTTAAATAGGCTAACAGACTAAACCAGGCTTTTATTTTTTTGTAAATAAGCGAGGTCACAGGCCGATAAGTATATTTATAACAGGTAATACGCTTGGTGAGGCTGACGCATTTAAACACAGGCTTAGCCTTTTTAAGACCAAAGCTCGGCTCGGCTTGGCCCGTTAACACCCCTAATTGGAACCATCATATCTGTGGTTGACACTATATTGGAGTTTGAGACATGTTAATAAAATTTTGGAACTTATTGTTATTAGGACCACCATGCCTGTGGTTGACACTATATTGGAGTTTGAGGCATGATAATAACATTTTGGAACTCAATGTTGTTAGGACCACCATGTCTGTGGTTGACACTATATTGGAGTTTGAGGCATGATAATAAAAATTTTTAACTTAGTGTTGTTAATACAACTTAAAAAAGACCCTTCTAGAAGCTTTTGGCTTTTTTATTTATTTTAAAAAAAAAAACTCTTTTATTATAAGAGCTTTTGTGAAAATTTATTTAGCTTGACTTATACTTATAAGAAGAAGAGAAAAAAAAATCTCCCATTTTTTTAAGTTGTATAATTTTTTTTTTAAAATATATGCTTTTTCTAAAATAAATAACTTTTAATCTAAAAATTTTATGCAAATCAGATTGTAGCTTTATGTTGAGATATATAAAACCATTAATGTAATCTCACCCAACAACTTAAGTTTTTGGGTTGATTTGGTTCTTTACATGGTATCAGAGCCTCGTGTCCCGGGTTCGATCCTCGCCGCCCCCCACATTCTTTCAAGTGAAATTCTTTGTTCGCACATGTAGGTGGGCCTGTGGATTGTCCACCCTTCAAGTCCAGTGGGCTCTCATGTGAGGGGGCATGTTGAGATATATAAAACCATTAATGTAACCTCACCTGAGATATATAAAATCATTAATGTAACCTCACCCAACAGCTTAAGCTTTTGGGTTGAATTGGTTCTTTACACTTTATTTTTAAAGCAAAAAAACACAAACAAATCTAAAGTTCCCGGATGAGCGAGAGGGTAAAATTGAAAAAGAATAAAAATAGTAGGGGTAAAAAGGAAAAGAAAAAATTAATGTTGTGAGAGGGAGCACCAAATAATTGAATGGTCCTGAAGCATAAAAGATCTTTTCCTGATGAGCCACCGCCAAATCCAGTTCCCCTGATGTTAATGGATATCAAGGAGAGTTCAAGTGGAGTTTTCCCTGCTCTTTTTTTTTTTTTTTTTTTGGATATAACATGTCCAATAATAACTTCTGCATGTTCATATTTTTTATTAGATTTCTCGGTCTAAGCTTTAAAAAAAAAAAAAAAAACTTGGAATAGCCATCTTTTGGGTCAGATTAGAAAAGTGTGAATTTTCTATGTATATAACATGTCCAATAATAACTTCTGAATGTTCATATTTAGATTTCTCCAGGAGTTAAGGCCTCAGACCAGCAGGAAACTAATTATGAAAACAATAGGAAATGGACTCATAACAGTAACATGTTTACTGTCTACACATTATGCAACAAAAAGGGAATGGTTTTATAGTTTATTGCCACTTATGTTCCCTTAACAGAGACCTATACCAGACTTCATAACAGAATTTTGGCAAGAAAATTGGGAATTCTATTTAGGCAATATAGTGGTGTGCTCATTGAATGAAATCTTGGTATGTGAAGTGCATATTATAGGGCATTTAACTTCTGCATTTAAGTATTGGAGCTATGATAAAATTTTAAATAAAGAAACAAAGTGTGTAAATAAATTCTTTTTGGGAAAAATATTTATCCTTTAAAATGACACAACTTATATTCTTTTACTCTCACAAAGAGGTGGGACCCACACATTTATTTTTTTTGTCAACTCTCTTTCTTTATTTATCTATCTCTTTCTCTCTCTTAAAATGACATAACTTTACATCCTTTAAAATGATACACACTTTACCCATTCTTTTTTCAACCGAATAGTGAGATCTTTTCTTTTCTAATCACTAAACCTATTGGTGAGTCCAACATCCTGCCTTGACAACTAGTGTGGGGTCAGAGTTGGATCGAACGATTCGAACCATAGCACTTGAGTTGATAAGAGTAAGTAGAAAGAGTTACGCCCTAACTAAAAGCTATAACTTTTGGGCTAATGACAAGCTCTTGATCCAATACTATGGTAATAAAATGGAACTGAAAACCTTGAAAGGACAAAAATTTCGAGTAACATGACCTTAAGATGTCAAGATACATCACTCAATTGACAGAAATTTAGAATCTTACTCTGAACATCAACAAGATTGTCAAGAGTTATATTAAACAGTAATATGATCCCTTCATTTGAATGGAAAATGAACAAACCTGCACTAATTTTTAGTGTAATATGACACATAATTATTAGTGAAACAACACTCATTGAAATGATTGACGGAATCTTCAATAATTCAAATATCATACAGTATGTAACTTTCTTCCAAAAAGAAGTATCATAGAAAGTTAGTTTTATATATGTGCCAATGTACAACGTTTATACAAACATTTAAGGGAGGGTCAATGAGCTCCTCTATATTTACTTTTTAGCTGGCAAAAGGGGGTCTCTAGCAGAAGACTCATCTGGTTTCCCTCTCAAACTTGACAGAACCCAATATAAGAATCCAGCAGAAAAGAAGCTAATAAACCAAGCATTTTTGTAGATCACAACAAAAGTGTTAGGAATTGAAGTTGCAATTCCAACATTCTGCAAGAAACCAGGAACTACTAGTAAAATTCCAATAACTAGAGCCACAATTGCTGCCATATTAAACCCCCCAGAATAATAGTATTCCCCATCAGGATTCCTTGAGTATAAATCACTTATAGTTAAATTTGTTTTCTTTACTAGATAGTAATCCGCTAGAACAATCCCTCCAATAGGACCAACTAATGCAGAATATCCAACTAACCAAGTATAAACAAAGCTCTCACTTGACTTGAGAAGCCTCCAAGGTTGGAATGCAATTCCAAGTAGTGCAGTTAGAATAGCTCCTCTTTTAAAGGTGAACCAAGAAGGGTTGAGATTAACAAGAGCATTTGCAGGTGCTACAACATTAGCAGCAATATTGGTGGTGATTGTAGCTAAGCTTATACCAAGGATTGCAAGGATACTTGTTGTAAGGCCACCAATTTTTCCAAGGAGTTGAATTGGGTTGGAAATAACTTCACCAAATATCACTTTTGTAGATGAGGTAACTGCTAGACCAACAAATGTGAATGCCCCCATAAAGATTGGAAGCCCAACATGACCAATAATTTGATCATTCTGGCTCTTAGCATATCTAGTAAAATCAGGGATGTTAAGAGCCACAGTAGCCCAAAAGCTTATATTGGCAGTAAGAGAAGGGAAAAATATTGACCAGAATTCTGAATTTGAGAGCTTAGAGGATAAGGAAAGCATGTGACCAAAGCCACCAGCTTTAACATAAGACCAAACAAGGAGGCAGGAAGTAAGGACAATGAGTATTGGAGCTGAGTACCTCTCAAGCTCTCTAATGCCATCAATTCCTTTCCACACAATGGCCAATTGAGCCAACCAGAAGGCTAAGAAACAAGCAAATTCAAGTGGTGAAGTGCCAAGCCAAGGTAGAGTCAGTGAAAATGAAGTTTCTTTAACTGATTTTGGCAAAAGAAGGAAAATTGCCTCCCCACCTATCCAAGACTCAATTCCATACCAACCACAACCAATCAAGGCCCTTAGGAGAGTGGGAATATGAGCACCATAAATGCCAAAAGAGGATCTAGCAAGAACTGGGAATGAAATGCCATAAGTGGTGCCTGCATGGCCAGTGAGTACTAATGGAACTAAGAGTATCATGTTGGCTACAACCACAGTTGCTATGCCTTGCCACCATGCCATCCCAAGTTCAACCAAGCTACCAGCAAGGTAATAGGAAGGGACACCAACAACAAGTCCAACCCAAAGGCAAGCCATTTCAAAGCCAGAAAATGTCCTTTGGCTAGGTGTAGTTGGCTTGAGATCTTCATTGGTAAGTGTGGGATCAGGCTCAAACTCCAAATCAGGTGATGTTATGGGGACAAAAGAGTTGGAACATCTCATTGGGAGGTACTTGGGTATAGAATTATATGGTGTGTGAAAGGACTTTATCAGTTTTGATTGCAAGGGAAGATGAGTGTGAGAGTGAGAGAGCTTTGGATTTTTTAAGGTTAAAGATGGGGTGAGAAAAGGGGTAGTGGAATGATGAGGGACACTGAGGGTTAGATATTTGGACATCATGTTCATCTTAGTTGTAAACTTTGTGATGGTGTTCTGTTCTTGAATTTAATGGTATCTGATGAGTATAATAGATAATGAGTGGTGGATGTTGGGTAACGTCACTTATCTTGGATCAATAAGCTAAGAAAACAAAGAGAAGTTATATAATCTTTTGTATTAAATTAAAGTTAACTTTAAAAATAAAATAAAATTTTTAAGTATATTATTTCTTGTAGTTTTTTATTTTATTTTATTTAAAAAAATTAATTACGTATCTTTTTTTAATTTTGAATATTTTTTATTTAAATTTTAAAAAAATTGTAAACTTTAAAGCCCGAGATTATAATTTATGATAATAATAATTAAAATATTTTTATATTACTTTAGTTCACACCTTTTTATGATCAATAAATAATTTACTAATTTGGATATCAAAAAGGTAATAAAAGGGAAAACAACTTAGAAATTATAAAATTGATTTTCTTGTATATGGTACCAAAAATATGTAAGTATGGGCTTTTATTTGAATTATAGAATTACGGCTTACCAAAAAAAAAAAATTATAGAATTACGTATCTTTTTTCAATTTTGAATATTTTAATTTTAGTTTTTAAAAAATTATGAACTTAACGCTAGTGGCGGACCTAGAAAATTATATGAGGGGGCGAAAATTTTAACAAGACCAACTTATAGAATTTCAAATAATATATAGTTTAACAAGTATACTCAATTGACGAATTTAACATAGCTTGTTTCATTGCCATGTGCTCATGTCAACAATGAAAAATAGGAAAATCACAGTCTAAAACCAAAAAAACGTGTACAAACAGCTACGGAAGATGAAGTAGATTATGTATTTTTTTGGAGGTATATACATATTTTTTTTAGTTTTTAAAAAAATTATGAACCCATCCACGCCCCCATTATAATTTAAGATAATAATAATTGCCCGAGATTATAATTTAAGATAATAATAATTAAAATATCTTTTATTACTTTAGTTCACACCTTTTTATGATCAAGAAATAATTTACTAATTTGGATTATTTAAAAGGTAATAAAAGGAAAAAAATTAGAAATTATAGAATTCATTTTCTTGTATATAGTACCAAAAATATATAAGTATGGGCTTTTCTTTGAATATGGTAATAATAATTACTAAACAAACATCATTGTAACAATAAAAATTACTCTTCAAGCATAAAAGAAAGTAATATATATATATACATACACACGTGAGAAAAGTATTTCTACAGCTACTTTAAATAAGCTTATCTACAGCTACCTCTTTTTAATTAAGTATGATCGGTCATACTTAGTTGTAAAACTTATAATAATAAAACTGTTGTTTTTTTCTCTTCCCACGCTGACGTGGCAGAGAGAGAAAATTCAATTTTTATATATGACCGGTTATACTTAATTAAAAAGGGATAGCTGTAGATAAACTTATCTAAAGTGGCTGTAGAAATATTTTCTCATATATATATATATATATATATATATATATATATATATATATATATATATATGGTAGGATCCTTTGACACCGGTGTCAAATCTCAAATTTGACAGCTCATCTGAGAGCCGTTGGATCAAAAAAGATCAATGGTATCACATGCTTACAAATCAGAGTCGTTGATCTTTTTTGATCCAACGACTTTCACATGAGGTGTCAAACTTAAAATTTGACACCGGTGTCAAATGATCCTACCTCATATGTATATATATATATATATAGGCAGGATCCTTTGACACCAATGTCAAATTTTAGATTTGACACCTCATCTGATAACCGTTAGATCAAAATAGATCAATGGTGTCACATTCTTACAAATGTTGATCTTTTTTGAACTAACGGCTCTCAGATGAGGTGTCAAATTTAAAACTTAACACTGATGACAAAAAATATATATATATATATATATATATATATATATATATATACACATTGTGTGCAGGGTTAGTACTTTTAGTTTAGGTTTTATTTCATTTAATATATATTTTTAAAGAAAAAGTTATTATAATTTCGAAAGTTAGAATTTGAGAATGTCAAAATTCATTGTGAGGGGAATAAATTTGAAATTGTTTTTGAGGATTATCAAGTCAACACTTTTACAAAAAAATTTAAAATTGTTTGATTCTTTTTTGAATAGAAAAAAAAAATTTCAAGTCGACAAAAGAGAGCGAATAAGAGAGTATAACTGAAACCTCCTTCATGGGGATCGCGTGTTTAGGAAATAAATCTTAGGTGCATTTATTATACTTAGATTCAGTGTATTTCATCAATTGTAGCATTATATATTAGAGAAGAAAGAGAATTTTGAAGAAGAGGGAGAATTTTAACTGACATGTAATATTTTCATTAATGAGATACATTAAATCTTTGGTGCAACAATAATACCAACATTTATTTGTGTTTAGGCTTATTGAGCCTTTTTCTTTTTTTTGTTGAAAACTTATTAGCCTTTGTGCTCAGGCCTGGTATGTATGGGCTTCTTTATTAATTGTGTTCCCAACTTAACTAGCTAACTTTAACCAAAGTTTTTTGTTTGGACTCTTGTTTTTTGGGGGCTCTTGTACTATTTTGAACAGTGGAAAAGAAAAAATAATAATAATAAGGGTTTTATAAGAGCTATGTTATAGGAAAAATGATTGTGTTATGTTATAGAGATTCATTTTACGTGCCGAAGTTTTTTTTTTTGCTGCGGGCCCCACAAAATATTGTGTGTAAGAAAATTTTTGTGATCATGTTAAATGATAGATGATAAACCCTAATAATAAACTAGCTGACTTATTTTTCCTGTGATTGATTTTTAGATGTTTTTCTGAACCCAAAAATCACACCCGGTTAGAGTTTAGAAGAAGTTTTATTTTTTGTAATACGAGAGGTTGAGTTAGTATTTTAGCTATGTTAGACTAGAGAGAAAATGGAAAAGGAGAGTTAAATTTTGTTCTAGGCATAACTGTTATTGCATGTAAAATGATTAAGTGCACCTACTCTGTTTGATTGCGGAGAAAAGTTTTGGGAATATCTTATCCTTCATTTTCATTGCCACCAAACAGAACCCAGCTTAACTGAAACCACCATTTGAAAAAGAAATGTAAACCAACTTTTACTTACATCTCTTCAATTGTTCATTCTAGATGCAACATTATTTTCACATTTAACCACAACCTAAAGCAATTTAGCAGCTATCAAATAGCAGAATTTTCCACACACCCGAGTAATAATAACTCCGAAATCCAACCGAGGATGAACAGTGGACAACATGGAACACGTTGCTAAGTCTTAAAGTAGGCTGTTACATATTTTACCCATATTGTTCTCTTGTCTGTGCCACTTGCATAATCAACTCTTTTCTAGCCAAAGTAGCTTACCATTTCATTCTCTTGAGGTTTCCAAACAAATGCCAACGCAATAAGTTCAATTAACACATTTTTAATTTTCTTATTGTTTTAGATTGTAGAAAAAATAACTAAAGATAAATGGCAAGTTAAAGAGATAAGATATGGGATCCACTATCCTCCTATTCCTAAGATATGAGCGACAAGACTATTTATTCTATCCCCGACAATTTAACTCTTATCAAGACTCTTCACCTACTAGTAACCATTTCTATAAATAAAGGGTTAAACTCTCATGTACACACTTTGAACTCCCTACTTTCTTAACTGTCATTGTGCACATACCTCATGCATTTTGCTATACGCAATTGTTCATGTGGGTAGTGATTTGTTACCCTTTGTGACATCTCTTCCATAGACTCCCGTGAATATATTGATCCAAGATACAAATACTAACCTTCAGTTAGACACTCCTGATCCTCCCAGATCGATCACTGGCGTTGTATGTAGAGTTTGTTAAATTTCAATTCTCATCCCACGATGGTGAACATGCGTAGTGGTGAATAGCCACCAACCACCGTCGTCATCGTAGTCTCCACCACTACCAAACCATCAAAATGAGGGGAATCTATTGCAGAATGGTCTGCACACTTCGCAGCAGCCTGGCCATACCCAGGCAGGGACGAATAACGTTCATATCAGTGAGCAAAGTCTTCTCCTCCCATAAACCCAAACCATCCCTCATGCTCCAGTGAACAATCCTAGTCAAATTAATGCAGGCAATTTGGGTTATGATAATGCAACGAGTAGACGCATGGAACATTGCTTCCAGGCTCAGCTTCAGGAGGATGGAGTAGAGCGATAAGGATGAGCCGATGAACATGGTTGAGTTTATGGATAAGGTTGTGTTGATGGCCAAGGATGAGCTGAAGGGAGCCAAGCTAAAGCACGAGCATCCAATGACCATCAAAAGCAATAGAATGGCCAGAGCACTAACAATGACAGCCCATTCACAGGTTGCGTGATGGACTTCATCATGCCATCAGGCTATCATAAGCCAGACCTAAACTGTTATGATGGATTCCAATCCTATGCCCCACCTAGAGTCCGTCAAGATTGCAATGTATCTAGTTGGTGCCATAGATCCCATCATCGCCAAGACATTTGCATCCATCTTTATTGGGCCAGCTCGAACAAAGTTTACAACCCTGCCCTATAACTCCATCAATTGTTTGCAAGATCTCGCTAACAGATTTCTTCTTAACTTCGCAACCAGTAAGGTGCACCCCATGTCCTCCCCCATCTTGGGTGCAGTCCTGCAAAAGAAAGGCGAGTCACTTTGTGAGTATCTTAAAGGATGTGTTGTTGAACATTTGATGTTTGACAAAGAACGTTCGCCTTCACCTCGTCATTGCCAAACTCCACAAAGAATCCCTCATGGCCAAGTCTCTTCACAATAACCCAATCAACACATTGGAGGAGTTCAAGGTAAGGTCTACAAAATATGTGGACATGGAGGAGATAAAGGCGATGCACACCATATTCAAAAGTCTTAAAGATCGTAGCCCACATTGCCATGTTCCATCACCACAAGGCTGAGATGGAGATTGCATAAATCAAAGAAGATAGCGGATCACGGGCCTAGGAGTACCGAAGACCACTTCTCACAAGAAAGGCACGAGATCTACACACTTCTCAACATTTGCAGATCTGAGATTTTGAGAGAAGTTGCCTAGACTAAGCTATGCTGAGTTGAGGGACCTAAACCTGTCCGTTATAGAGGTAACATAGGTCGAACTAAGCACTGCATTTTCCATGACGATTTTGGTCATACCACATATGAGTGTTGAGATCTTAGAGACGCTATTGAGAAAGTTATTCGGTATGGGAAGCTACGTCAATACGTTATTCGCACTCAAGGATGGAAGAACAAGTATCAGCATAGAAGGCGTAGCCGGAGCAGAACCAAAAGCCCAAGTGAAGGACGACAAAGACCATGAAAAGAAATATCATGCTAAGAACTACAAGTCCAAGACTAAGAAGCCTACATCCCCTAGAAATAATGAGTACTAGGAGCCCGAGCTAGACTGCAATATAGTAGTGTCTTTGGAGGAGTTGGAGACTCAGCCAACGCACGAAGGAAATTCAAAGAGCGGGGAGACAAGCCCGAGCCTCATAAGCTCAAGTTTACCAAGAAGGACCTATAGGTTATCATCCGATGCCATGAGAATGCCCTAGTTATCACCGACAACCTAGTCAACTACAGGGTGAGAAGAATCATGGTTGATCTTGTTAGCTCCGCTGATGTCCTTCTCTGAGACGCCTTCAAGAAGATGAACCTGGACAAAGAAGACCTAAAGACTTGTAAGCCTAAGCTCATGTATCAATTTAACCTTATTATATCATATAAAAGATCTCAATTAGCTATTCACAAATCAATGTTTAAATAATTCATAATTTTTACTTATTATGCTCGTAAAATAATAATAAAAATTAAAATATTACTTATAACATGATTATATTAAATTGAACATAAAGAATCTGTCAGGCGGGTTCAGGGGGAAGCCCGTGGCGGGGGACTACCACCAATGGGCTAAGCTACACCAAATACACCAAGTGGGTCCGACACCACGTCTCAACCCAAAACCTTAAGGCATTGGGTTCATGGGTCCATCCACTTATATACTCTTCACTTAGCCCATTACCAATCAATGTGGGACTCACCACACTTGAATACTCCAACAATCTCCCCCTCAAGTGTGAAACCCACCATTGGTATGCTCCCCCTCAATCGAGTACTCCTGGCCCAAGTACTCAACCCGCCTCTTGCCAATCACCAGGCTAGCTCGAGCACAACCCGGCTCTGATAACACTGTCAGGCGGGTCCAGGGGGAAGCCCGTGGCGGGGGACCACCACCAATGGGCTAAGCTACACCAAATATACCAAGTGGATCTGACACCACGTCTCAACCCAAAACCTTAAGGCATTGGGTTCATGGGTCCATCTACTTATATACTCTTCACTAGCCCATTACCAACCAATGTGAAACTTGAATATTCCAACAGAATCGAATCCCTATATGATATATTGTTGATGAATCTTCAGGAAAAATGCGATGAGACATGTTTCTTTAAACTTGTTGTAATTACGTAAAAGATCCATGGGGATGGGGAACTCTTATGTGAATATAGAATGCTTTTTTTTTTAGATAAAAAAAAAAAAAAAAAAGATATGAATGTAGAATGTTGAATTCGTATTCAATGCTCTAAAATGAATTATCCACTTTTGAAAGTAAAATCCACTGTTGACATCGATGAAAAAATTAACAATTTACAATTTTATAAATTGTATGACTGAATAACATATCATGATTATGAAAATCTTACTATATTACTGTTCCCGTAAGCAAATAACCCTTATATATTTTTTTTTTTCAAAGTGTATTCCTCTTTTTCAAACGATACGAATCACGTTAATCTAAAGTTCAATAAATATGGTTAAAGTTAAATCATAACAACAAAATCTTTTAACCAAAAAAATTAAAAATTAAAAATTAAAATAAATCAGGACAATAAAATCGTAATTAATTGAGGAACATCAGCATGTTAATAAAAATTAAAATATCTTAGCGTACCTACTCCACGGTTAAATTTGGATGACGCGCGTTTTGAGAATTGATAACTTTTGAGTAGCCATCAATTCATATCTACTCTACCTAATTGCCTTGGCTCCTTGTTTTAATTAATTTAAGAAAAGGACGCTACGTAATTATAAAGACAATCAATGATTCACATTTGTTACCCTTTCCATTTTCATAATTTCCCTGACAAAATATCGACGGAAGAATAAAAGAAAGTAGAGAGCGGAAAAAGATATGTGAAAACAATTTTTTGGTCGGGGAATAATATATATGGTTTTCATTTTGTCCTTTAACATGACACAACAAAATTTCCTACACACACAATATTTTGTGGGCCCACACTTTTTAAAACAAAAAAATAAATAAAAATTAAGGCACGCAAAACGAATCTCTATAACATTACACAATCACTTTTCCTACAACATAACTCTTATAAAACCCTAATAATATGATATAAACAATGTGAAAAGGTGTGGCTAACTTCATGTAAAAGGCCCATGTGGATGGTGGGCCATTGAAAACTATAAAACGTAGTCCTCAAAGTCTAGCTTTTAATTTCTTAATGACATATACACTCGCAAGTATAACATATTAAACAAATATGCATTATTGGTTCTTCACAAGGGATAATTTGTTGGTTTGGGACCCCATACCCCAAAAAGAAGGAACTTTCCTATATACCCTTTCCTTTTCTTTAACTTTCCTATTTCATGGTCATTGGACAAATGAAACCCTCCACCAAAGCCTACCATTCTTTGTTTGTTTTCTTTTTCTTTTACGGAAAAAAAAAATTATACCAACGAGATTCCCCAAAGTGGGGTTAATTGTTTCAAAAGAAAGAAAGAAAAAATGTGACGGGGTTTGAATATTGAGTATGTACCAATTTGGATGGAAGAAGAAAATAATGATTAGGAGCCAAAAGGAGCCCTATGAGGAATGCCTTTTCTTCTCCTTGCGTTTGAAGGAGGTGGAGGAAGCGTGGCCGGGTACATGTCTTGTTGTGAGCCTTCACGCAATTCTTCTTCTTCTTGTCTTGAAGAGATTGATCTCCTTGACATACCCTCCATTGTTGAAGCCTCATTGTTAGAATCAAAAACAAAACTTGCATCCCCATTTCTCTTTATTCCTACAAGCTAATTCAGTCATTGCCAACAGAATAAATTAATACCCATCAAAGAAGACCAATCATATATTTGATTATTTTATACACATTATACCATGTTCCCATCTATTAATCAATATAAACACATCAACAATATTGTTTATGGTTATTACAAATGAATTAAAATGTCAATGGAGGCTAGATTTACACATGATGATTAATAGTGGTGGGAATATATAATTATGATGTTGACGGGCTTTCAAATGTAGGTGATGATGTACGGGTGGTGGGTGTTATACCCCATATGATGAGGGTGATTTGAGCTGTGAATTATGCTCATTTTCATTATGATATGAACAATGTTGTGAGAGGGAAATAATAATAATAATATTAATATTAATATTAATATTAATATCTCTCACCTTGCACCCTAAAGAACAGAAGCGAAAAGGGTCCAAGAGGCTTCTTCCACAAATCTCACAAATGTGAGCTACCCCTTTCCCAGATTTTGGTTGAGGCCTCTCATTCAGAAACAAAACTCTGGCACTGTTGATCACGTATGTCTGTACTCCACTAATGTCCAAAACCTTCTGAATTTCCGCCACCCTCACCACATCGTGATAAGAAGATCTCCTTATCTAATCAATAACAACAACACCAGATAATTAACTTAGGATAAAATAAAATCAACATTATTTCATACAGAAATTTCAATCATGAATGATTCTTACCTTAAAAATCTCAAAAAAAAAAAAAAAAAAAAAAAAAGCAACCCATTGTCCAAATGCTTAATAAGATTCAAACAAACATAAGAACATAAAGCATTACCTGAATGACTTGGTGATCCTTGTGTCTTGAGGAACGGCAATAAAAGCAAAATGCATCCTCATTGCAATCAAGGCAAAACATGTTACACTCGCTCCTCGCGGCGTCACCGTGAGTCCGACACACATTGAAAAACGGTGTCTTTAGCATTGACTCAAGCCATGGAGGCACCAATGTTGTTGTGTCCTGCTCAAAACCCATTGATAGAAAAAACAAAAAATTTACATTCAAAAACAAGAATAAAAAAAAAAAATTAAAAATCAGAGGGTACCATATCATATATTATATAACATATATGTATATACCATTGTGGAAGTGTGATGAATAATAATGTAATGTGCCTCAATGGTGGAGTGAATAGTGGTATTGGGATTCACTTCTCAAAACGATAATGGCGGAATCAGAGAGAAAGAGAGAGAGGGAGAGAGAGAAAGGGTAAACGGGTTTCAACTAAGAATTCAACAACATGGAAGAAGCTAAGACTATTGGGACAAGGGGTTGATTAAAGAATTAAGGGGTGGTAATGAAGGGTTGAGATTGAAACTGGTGGCTGAGGAGAGATGAGAACCGTTGGATTAGAAGGAGGGGTTGAAGTGTTTGGCGCTTACGCTACTTTGGATCTTGTTTGCGTCTGTATGTTGGCAGTGGAACAAGGTTGGGTCGGCTACGCATCAGCATCACCGCCACTATAGCTGTATCTCCCAAATTCATCCACGATCAGTGAAATCATTGTCCACGTGGCATCTCCTTTACCGTCCATCATAGATTGGTGGCCCCACTTTCCATTTGCATTAGCATTACTTTGTTCCTGAATGCTATATAGAGACATATTTTGCATTAGCATTACTTTGTCCATCATTGTCCACGTGGCATCTCCTGAATGCGAGTTGGCTCTCTCAATTTTCTCACGACTTCAACTCTTTAAGCCGGCTATGGGACTACTCTGGAATGCGGGGGTTAGTGATGGCTAAAGGTTTAGCCCCCTCCCAATGATGCATTCGGCGGGATTCGAACACATGCCCACCCCATTAACTCAACGTCAAATAACCAACAGGTTAAATTTTATAATAATCATGATTCTATTATTATTATTATTATTATTATAAAATCATGTTAATTTTATTAGAGGTCTTTGAAAGAAAAGGTCCTTTGGGCATGACATATTGGCATGGTCTTGGCCATCAAAAACATAACCCACTCTGACGTCAACCTGTAACTACTTCATAATAATAAAAGAATATTTCCAAAACCTTTTGTACATGAAAAAAATTATTTATGTCATATAGTATGAGATAAGTTCTCTTGTATTAAAAGATGGGCTTAGTTTTGTTATGTTACATGATGTAACATAATTTCCCTACACACATAATTTTATATGGGTTTCATTTTTTGGTTTTTTTCTTTCCTTTTTTTCTCTCCTTTCTCTTCTCAAATATATGGGTAGATTTGTTATGTTATATCATGTAACATAACAAACATAAAACTCATTAAAAGATATATAAAATTTTCACCAAAAAAAAATATATAAAGTGGAGTTCTCTTTATTTTGTTTTTTTAAGATGAGATACATTCTTTTTATGTAAAAGTGAAATGAGAGAACAATTTTATATAACATGAGATTTAATTTCCCATGATCAAAACATAAAATGTATGTTGTTTAAATTAATTTTAATTAGGGGATACTATAGATATATTTTATTAAAATTAAATTTTTAATTCATTATTAAAACAAAAACAAGATGTTTAATTAGATATCACCAAAAAATGAAGAACTTTAATAGAAGGAGCATGCTCATAACCATGCTTTGATTTTAATAAAGGCACCATGCGTTCTGCAGTTTTATTGCATATTATTGCTTAATTTAATATTATGTAACATTTATGTATGAACAAAATATAAAACATATATTGTCTAATTTATTTTTTAATGGGTAAATATTATAGACATATTTTATTAAAATTCAAGTCGTTAACTGATTATAAAAAAAATTAAAGATTTTTATTTCATTAAGGATATTTATTTGAAATTAAAATTGGACCAAACTAGAAAGTGATTGAAGCTCATTTATCACTTTGTTCTCCAGAACTGGAAGAGCAGCTCGAGAGTCTCACTTAGTGGCACATATTCGAGCATGGTTACAAAAGAATTGGGAAGTTCTCCTCGTTCATGTTTTTAGAGAAGGAAATATTTATGCAAATTGACTTTCTAAATATCTTTTAGACTATCAGAATAATTTTTGTGTTTTTTCAAACTCTCTCCATTGTATTTGGCTGATTTGTCTTTATCTTGTAATTTCAGAATAATTTTATTAAATTGATCTCTTTGGGATGTTGTTATTAACGCACTTAGATTATAAAAAAAACGGACCAAACTACTTAATTTGTTAATTAGACTGTAAATAAATTATTATTTTTAGTTTTGTTGTATTATTCAATTCAATTATCTTTTAATATCTTCTTTTACTAGTTGAATTAATTAAATAATATTTGAGACTTTCTTGGTTTGATTGCTGGTTCGGTTTTTAAAATATCTTAATAAACGGTTTTTCTTCTCTTCAAAATCAAAGAACAAAAAGAAAGGACGAGGTTTACTTTTTTTAAAGAGAACTATTATGTAAAGTTAAATAATTTCAATTGGTTCAACATTTGCACAATTAACTCAATATATAGGTGATACTTTGCAGTTTCGGGGAGTGTTGAAGTGTCTTAAGTGTCAGACACGTGAGTGATTTTGAAGTGAGGATGTTTCATAAAAACTTACAGACATGGGGTGACAAACGCATAGGCAAGTGAGCTTCATGTCAAGGTTGATATGTAAAAATTGATAATTTTATTTATTTTTTAATTAAAATAAAAGGAAAAAGGTAAAATATGTGGGTTGACACTATGATGCACTACCACATATACGAGACACGACACGCTGACACGTTAATTCTAAAAAATGTCTTATTTGGACACGTTGGAACACGTTTTGATATTAAATAAAAAGTTTAATACATATAAGAGCTCATAATAAGTCATATAATCAATTAAATATTTAAATTTGATAACATAAATATAAATAATTTTTCGTATTTTGTTAATTTTTCATGTCAAATTTCATAATAGAAAAAAATCAAATTATAAATTGTTTTTTTTTATATTTAGTTAAAAAAATAAAATTAAGATTAAAAAAATGTGTCCGTTGACTATGTGTCGGGAAAACGTGTCGGAACGTGTCGGAAAATTGATCGCGTGTCCTCAAATATTAACCACGTGTCTGAGCGTGTCGGAACGTGTCCGTATCGGACACGCGTCGGATACGCAAATTTTCAAAAAATGTGAATGTCCGTGCTATACTGGGTTGACGTATGACTCGTGATGGGATATGCAAAATACTAAAACTTTTTAAAAAAAAATTGTTTTTATAGATAAAGTTTTACAGGTTTATACGTGAGATACATAAGTCAACTCATGACACAACACAACTCTAATTCATGTTATTTATCCAAATTCGTATTCATTTTTATTTCACAGGTCAATATTATGATGCACGAACACATACATGGGACACAAGACATGATATAACACGCTGAGACATTAATTCTAATTAATGTCATATTTTGACACATTGGGACACGTTTTGATATTAAATAAAAAATTTAATATATATAATATAATTTATATTTAATACATATAAGAGTCCAAAATAAGTCATATAACCAAACAAATATTTAAATTTTATAACATAAATATAAATATAAATAATTTTTCATACTTTATTAATTTTTCATGTCAAATTTCATAATAGAAAAAAATTAATTTATAAATTATTTTTTTTATATTTAGTTAACAAAATAAAATTAAGATTAAAAAAAAAAACGTCTCCAAGTGTTAACCGTGTGTCGAAAAAAATTGATTGCGTGTTGGAAAAACGTATCGAAACGTGTCAGAGAATTGACCGCGTGTCGAATGGGTGTCCGAGCATGTCGGAGCATGTCAGTCACACAAATTTTCCAAAGAGGAGCATATCCGTGCTTGGTCGATACAATCTATATTTTAACGTGTCGTGTCATGAATTAACCTGTGGGGTCATAGTATTCTTTGTCACCCCACGAAAACTAAATTTTATTTAAAAATGTCAGAATCATTTTTTTAAAAACAAAAGTTTTAGAAGTTAAAACCTTGTTTTCAACCATTTTAAGCTAACTATTATATTTATTGGAATGGATATATATACTTATGAATAATTGCAGGCACAATGTCATGTCAGAAGAGAATTAATCTTATATATATATATATATATATATATATATATATATATATATATATATATATATATATATATATATTAAGGGAAAAGTATTAGTCATTTAAAATGACATAAGGTTATGTTATTTTAAGAGAGAAGTAGACACACAAATTTTTTTATTTAAATTTTAAATTAAGAAAATCACTTACTTTCTCTCTCCGATGATTTCCATTTTTTTGTGTCTCTCTCCTAAAATGACATAACTTATGTCATTTAAAATGACAAACACCAAACTCATATATTAAAGTAGGGAAAACATGTTCTCATGTTGCATGAGAATTCAATTATCATGTTGTGACTCTTCGATTTACGTGCAAAGCTTTTCTTTTCTTTTTCTCTTTTTAATGAATGTTTCATGTCAAATTTCATATTAAAAAAATTAATTTATAAATTATTTCTTTTATATTTATAAGAAAATCAAATACCATTAAAGTATTATAAAAGAATTTTATAATTCTCATGTTGAAGGAGAATTGAAATCTCATGTTGTAGAGATAAAAAGCATGTGAGACTCATGTGTTAGAAAAAATTATATGTATGACCCATGTCAGCACGGAAACCGAATGGTGTGTAAGAAAATTTTAATTCTCATGTTAAATGAGAATTATAAAACCCATTATAAAAAAAATAAAGTAAGTTATTAGCATTAATTTTGAATTATTATATAAATGGAAGGCTGCAGCCGGCAACAACAGTGGCAGTGGGATCCACATTACAAAATGGAGATGGTGTGAGTTGGATAATAACCACCATTAATTCTTTGTTTTATATGTTAGCCAAATGCCCAAATATACCAAATGATTAACAGAAAAGCAAATTTCAATGGTGATGTAAATCTTCAGGATGATTTGAAATAACCATTAATTAGTGCATTCAATGGCTTGTCATTGGGTTTTTTTTTTAAGAAAAAATAAACAAATAATAAAAATAAAAAACTTTGGTGGACTTTAGGCGTGTACGTATGTGTTTAATTTTATATATATATATATATTAAAAAACTGGTATTTATTAACATTCCAGAGAGTTTTTTTTTTTTTTTTTTTTTTGTACACACACAAAGTTTTTTAAAATTTTAAATTAAGAAAATCACTTACTTTCTCTCTCAGTGTTTCCATTTTTTTGTGTCTCTACGTATGTGTTTGCCCTTCTTCACTGTGCATTTTTGAATCACCTTCATGAAAATATTTCTTCTCCCAAGTTTCTCATCCCAAAGCTCAGCTCGAAGAATAGTTTATCCCAACCTCTTAGTAAAGCCTAATCTTGTGGCTTTTTTATATTTTTTTGCTAATAACTTAGAGGCCCGAAAGGAACTTAACCTACCATTATGTAAGTCTAAATTAGATTCTTGAATACTTTGCACATAACAACGCACATTTGAGATGGTAACAGAAATAAGATCTTTCTGTTTTAAAAACAATAAGGTTGCGATTTTGAAATATGCCAAGCAAGCAGCACCAAACACCAAAAGCCACTCAAAACATTTCAGAGATTACATAACATCCATTAATTAAAAAATTTCTATGTTCTTCCAAATTTGCATCACCATAACAATGCCTTATTATGAATAACATCCTCACGTTGCGCCTCACAATGTCTCTCTTATCAACTCTCATGCATTTGTAAACCGAACGATTATTATGCCATTCAATTTCATATTTTCCATGTGTTGTTGTGAGAAAAAGCCGTCTTATCATCTCAATTCCATAAAAATCGTCATGATCTAAAATTTGAACCATGATAGGCAATGCCGTGATTACCTATTTTTATTTTTCTGATGTCACAAAACTAGCTACCATTAGGTCACGATCTTCTTGACTGACCGGTCTAATAGCCAAAGCTTCAAGCGGACCAAAACCAGGAACCCAACAATCAGACCAGAGAGTCTTTTGTTTTCTTGTTCTTTTCGAAATTATTATTTCTCTTTTTTTTTTTTGGTAAACCGAAATTATTATTTCAATTTTATATATAGAAAATTCATCTAATCATAAAGACATAAACTCAAAGGGAAACTATTTTTAGTTTGAGTAAAGTCTCTTTTGGGTCCCTAACAAAAAATATGGTCCTACTTTCGTCTCTTACAAAAATAAGTCGACTTTTGATCTCTCTACAATTTCAGTTATTTGAAAATGTGGTCCCTCAAAAATTCCATAAAGATCTAATTTAGTCCATAAAAAAACTAATATGGATATATTTTTTTGTAAGGGACGAAAGTGGACACCATATTTTCTATTAGGAAATCGGACTTTACTCTCTTTTTTATTAATTTTCAATAAATTCGAAGATTTTGTGTTCTTATATACCCACATTCACATTGCAAAAAATTATATATACTTCTATGTACCAGAAGGTCTCTTATTAACTAAAATTTTGGATGGTCAGAAAGATTTTTTTATTATTATTTGGGTGTGCATGACAACCATTCTGTTTCCTGGCACTGTTTTGAAAAAATAAATTATTTTCTATTTCTGTGCCTTGGAACAGTTTCTGACAAAAAAATGTGTTTGATAACATGTTTTATTTTTATTCCGAGAATGAGAATTGTGTTTGATAACATAACAAATAATAGAATAAAAAATATTCCTATTAAGCATAAAAAAATTTCGGATCATCGCTTTTCTTTTCATATGATGTGGTGGTGGTGGTGGTGGCGGCGACATTAGTAATAGTGGCAAAATGGTGGTTGTAATAGTGGCGTCGTGGTGGTGGTAGAGGTGATGGTATGGTGGTGGCAGCGATGGCAATAGTGGTGGCATGGTAGCGGCGGTGGTGGTAGTGGTGGTGGTGACGGTAATGGCTATGGCGATGGTGGTGGTGGTAATAATAATGGTGGTGACAGTGATGGTAGTGGTGGTGGTGGTGGTGATCGTGGCAGTGGTGATAGTAGTGGCCGCAACGATGGTGGAGATAATGGTGGCGAGGGTGGTGGCAGTGAGGGTGGTGATGGTGATGACATGGTGGTGGCGGCGGCGATGGTGCAGTGGTGGTAACAGTGGCATAATGGCGGCGGCGGTAGTGGTGGTGGTGATGGCAGTGGCTGCGACAATGGTGATGATGATGACATTGTGGTGGCAGTGGCGGGGCAGTGGTTGCAATGATGGTAGCGGTGGCGGCGATGGTAGTGGTGACAATAGTAGTTGCGACGATGGTGATGGTGATGACATGGTGGCGGCGATGGCGGTGGTGTAGTGGTGGCGGTAATGGTGATGACGGTTGTAGTGGTGGCGTCGTGGTGGTGGTGGCAGTGGCTACGATGATGGTGGTGGTGGCAGTGATAATGGTGATGGTAGTGATGGTGGTTGTCACGTAATGGTGGCGGTGGTGAGTGCAATGGCCGCAGCGATGGTGGTGGTGGCAGTGGTGGTGATGATGGTGACGGCAGTGGCTACGACAACGGTGATGATGATGACATAGTGGTGGCGGTGGCGGCGATGGTGGTGGTGGTGTTGACAGCCGTGGCTGCGACGATATGATGGGGATGACTTGGTGGCGGTGGTGTAGTGGTGGCGGTAATGGTGGTATCGGCGGCGATGACGATAGTAGTGGTGGAGTCGTTGTGGTGGCGGCAGTGGCTACGATTTTGGTGGTGGTGGTTGGTGATGGTGGTGACGGTAACGGTGATGGTAATGGTGGTGGTGGTGGTAATGATATTGGTGATAACGTGGAGGAGGTGGTGGTGGTGGTGGTACGATGATGGTGGCAGTGGTCGTGTCAGGATGATGGTGGCGGTGGTGATGATGGTAGTGGTGGAGAGTAATTGAGAGAGTTAAGTGTTTCTCATTTTGTGCCCGGGAACAAAAAAGCAAAAAAAAATTGATTCTTTTTTCTGTTCCTCAGCACAAAATTTAAACTGGTTCATCACAGGAACAAAAAAATAAATCAATTTTACCAAACACGTTTTCTATCCATTTTTGTTCCCGGGAGCAGAAATTAAAAAAAAAAAATTTAATTCCGGAAAGGTTGTCATGGTGGTAAAATCGGTTTTCTTTGTGTTGGGAAAGAAAAAAAAATCAAATTTTTTTTGTCTTTTTGTTTCTTGGCACAAAATGACAAAAACTTATTTCTCTCAATTACTCTCTACCACTATCATCATCATCATCATCAACACAATCATCCCGACACGACCACCATCACCTGTTGTCGTTGTTGTACCATCAATGTCGTCGTCACCACCACTACCACGACAACGACAATGCCACCGCCACCATCATCGCCGCCACTACCATCACCATCGCCATCGCCATCACCATTGCCACCACCAACGCCACCACTTCCACCACCGTCACTAACTACCATTGTCATCGCCGCAGCCACTGCCATTACCATCACCACCATGCCACCACCACCATTTTCGTAGCCACTGTCATCACCACCACTACCATCACCGTTACTACCCCCACTGCCACCACCATGACGCCACCACTTCCACCATCGTCACTAACCACCACTACCATCGCCGCAGCCACTGCCATTACGACCACCACCGACGTAGCCACTGCCATCTCCGCCACCACCACCGTCATCAACCATCACCATGACGCCACCACCACCGTCACCAACCACCACCATCATCGCCGCAACCACTGTCGTTACCACCACCATCATGTCATCACCAACACCACCATGCCATCATCACCGTCGCCGCCACCAACAACCACCACCATCTTCGCAGCAACTGTCATCGCCATCATTGCTATCGCCACCACTACCACCACCACTGCCACCATTACCACCACCACTACTATGTCGTCACCATTATCACCACCATCGCCGCAACCACCATCGCTACCATTACCGCCACCACCATACCATACCATACGGAAAGAAAAGTGATAATCCGAAAAAAAATTATGCTTAATAAAAATTATTCTTTATTATATTATTTGTTGTGTTATCAAACACAAATCTCATTCTCAGAATAGAAATAGAACATATTATCAAACACATTTTTTTTTTCCAAAACTGTTTCAAGGCATAAAAATAAAAATAAAAATTTATTTCTTTTCAGAAATAATGTTAGAGAGCAAAATAATTGTCATGCACACTTAAAATAACGAAATACAAGTCTATATAGGAGAAAACAAGACAAATAACATTTTTCAAATAACATAAAATTATCATTCTAGTGATATTACATGACAACTAAAAAGTTTATTGTATGCCCAAAAGATGAAAAACTTAATATGGAAGTCAAATACGATATTTTTGCATAAGAAAAAGTAAACATATGATTAGATGTGAGAAATTGAATCACGAGGACCAAAACTTCCTTCTTCTTATTTTTTTCACATGCTTGGGGTAAGTGACTGACACGATAAAGTGAAAGATGCATATATGAGAAAGTTGAGTCAATTAAGGAAGAAAAAGACTTAAATTCAGGGCTTGCTGATATAGACCGCGACCAAGATCAATAGCAATTTCCCCTTGAAAATTATATCAATATAGAAAAGGAAAGTTTGGTTGATTATATGAATGAAAACTTTTTATTTTAAAGGACATGATTTGTGTTATTTAGATAAGGGTTATTTTTATCTCATGTTTTGATATATATATATATATATATATATATATATATATATATATTGGTTTAAAGTGTCTAAAGTTACTTTAGATAACTTTATCTAATGTTCATCAAAATATAAACATAAAAGTGTGATATGGTCTATATTTTTTTTCTCTCTTCTTTTCAAAAGGGTTCACATGGACTTCACACGCTTTTTTTGTGTGTATTTTAGTAAATATTAGATAAAGTTATCTAAAGTAACTTAGAAACTTTAAATCCAAATAGGCTTTATTGTTTCTACAGTGAATCTAGATAAGTTATTTACGGTGAATGTAGATAAGTTATCTACATTCACTCCCAAAACGACGTCGTTTTGAGTTGAAAATCTAGAAAATTATAATAAGAAAGACTATTATAATTCTGAAATATATTATAATTACAAAAATATCTTGATTTCCGCAAAAAAAAAAAAAGTTGTTTTAGGCTCTATGTAGATAACTTATCCACATTGAAAAAAATGAACCCATTAAAATATTATTATTTTATTTAAAATGACATAAAATTATATTATTTCCAACTATAAATATTTTTTCTTTATATAAAAGTAATGCGAATTATATGATAAAATTGAACCCAAAGCTTCGTACCAAACAAAGAAAAAGTGGATCTTATAGAATATCATATTAACAATTCAATTCAATGACCTAGTCGTCAAGAAATGCTTTACTTGCAATTAGTACTTTCATGGTTAGCAACTTTAGAGAGCCAAACAAAGCTCGAAAAAACCAAAAGGTTACGTGAAAGCAGATAAGCATCGCACATCTCGCATTTGCAAGTCCAAGAACATGATTGAATCTCTAAAAGGCGATAGAAAGAGAGACGTTAAAGCAAGAATTTCATTTAAAAGTATACAAAAATGTTTCTAAATTATAATATTGCAACCAATAATTGAATGTCAAGTATACCTAACATTGCATGACGCTTTTGTCGAAGAAGTGCAATTATTCATAAATTATAACATAGGACATTTTTTTTCTTACATTTGTTAAATCTATTTTTTTTTTTGATTATTATTATACTGACCTGATTTAGTGCTATCTTCCATCTTCAAACTGAGTATTAGTGTTTGAAAAAAAATAAATATACGGAAAAAAATTAATATGAAATTAAAAGTAAAGAGAGAAGTTAGTATAATACTCGAAATAGAGTTTTTTTTTAATAGATTTTCTAATTAATTTTTGGAAGATGTCAACCTATAATGGGTGGTACAAGTAATAATCAAGTTTAAGTCTCATTTGTTAAAGGCCCTACATATAATGTCAGGATTTTGAATTTGCTAAAAGGTACTTGTGAAAGAAAATCTCAATCTTTCGAGCGAAAATTATAGTCTTATGAAAAAAAAATGAAAAAACTTTATATTTATAGATCATAATATTTTTAATTTTGTGATACTTAATACATAATTAAACCAACACAAACCTCAATTTATGCATCATACCACTTATAATAAAATTATGTTAAAGCTTGTAGTCTCCAAATATAAATAAAATAAACTTCTAAATCCTTAAATCTACAGCAATCAAATATAAATAAATATATATATATATATATATATATATATATATATATATATATATATATTGTCAATTTGCTTTATTTCTTCCCAAATAAATAAAAAAAAATTACCAGACTGCCACGTCAACATTAAATTTTGCCAAAATGCCACGCGGCATAATTCGTTACACAATGTAGCGAATTATATATATATATATATATGTTGCCACATGTCAAATTTTGACATTTTGGCATATATATATATATATACACGTATTTGGTTCTGACGTGGCATATTTCGCCACACTGTGTAGTAAATTACTTGCATACATAATTCGCTACACTGTGTAGCGAATTATGCCACGTGGCATTTTGGTAAAATTTACTGTTGGCGTGACAGTCTGGTAAATTTTTTGTTCAAACGTGGCAAAATGGTCACTCTCCCTATTTCTTCCCTGTTTGACTGATCAAAATTTAATTATAGTGTATACACTTAAAAAAAATTGTTATGAACTTTTGACTGTTACATTATTTTGATAGAGTATTGTAATGAATCCCGCGGTGGCGGACCCACTTGCCGCCAAATGCCTCCAAGTGTGGTCATAAATATTTGGATTTTAAATTTTTATTTTTTTGCAAGTTCTTATTTGTCTCTTGGTTCAATGTATATATTAGGAGTAAATATCCTTGTAATTCCCTAGCAAAAAGTATAGTCCACATTCTAATCCCTTGCAAAAAAAAAAAAAAATAGTCTCTAGATCCCTAAAAAATTTAAAATGGATCAATTTAGTTAAAATCGTGGTCCCTCACAAATTCAATAAAGACCTACATTAATCCCTCAAAAAGACCAAAATACTTTGAATTTCGTAGGGATTAGGTGACTAAATTTTTTTATAATGGACTAAGGTGGGGACCGAATTCTTTGCTAAGGGGAAATAATTGGTCAAATTATTACCCGCAACTTGTTATGGAAGCAACTAGATTATAAGCGGGTTTAAACGTTGATTTATACTTTTTTTACACACACAAATTTCAGGGCCGCTGCCCCTGAATCCCCGCTATTAAATGTGCGTACATAATTTTTTTTCCTACTCCACCCCTGGAATTCCTCATTACTCATCAATTATTTTTCCTTTTGGTGATTATACATTATAATATTTATTCGTCCATGCATACATCTTGCTAGAGATGAATGAAAAGAAGTGATACCTGGTAGTGACAATTCACAAAGTTACTATACAGAGATTGAAGTTTAATTATCTAGTTTTTTTTTTTTTTTTTTCCAATCATATTACAAAAGTTGCTGTCGTACATATATACAAATTTACATAAATGAGAAATTGACTTTTAAACCCAAGAATATATGTTACAAATCTTCAGGAATGAATAAAAAAAGGTGGCAAAATAGACAACTCCGGTTATTAATCCATCTCAAAATAAGTCAATTTATCCCATCCCGCCAACATATTAAAAACCTGATTTTTTTTTCAAAAAATTACACTCCCCATAAAGATAAAGGATTTCAAATAAAAATCAAAGAGGTGTAAAAGATCATTGATTAATAATTTAAAACAAAGGGGAACGATCCATTTACAAATTTTTTTTATAAATTACACTAAGTATGACTAGTCATACACTCTTCATTAAAGTATGACCGGTCATACTTGAAATAATTTATAAGAGTTTATAAATAAAAAAATTTATAAATATAAACTTCCACTAAAACAAATTAACAAAATCAACTCGGCCAGCTTTTATCCAGGACTGTCGAGACGGGTTCATATGGATCCAACCTAACTCATCATATGAGTTACGTCGAATTCGTTTTGTCACCTCTACGAATTAAGGCTTCTGATATTCAAATAAATGATCTATCAATGACAGCCTAACAAAAAGAAAAATTGAATCCATATTTTTTTAAAAAAATTATGCATCATTAACTCATTATTAATGGTTTAGTTTTATTGTCAAGTTAATCAATATAGTATTCACTAATTCATAAAACAAGAAACATAAAGAACCACTAGAGTAGCTAATTAGGGAATTGAAAGCTTTATGTACTGAGCAAGCAAGGCTGGCAATGGCATGACAAGTTGGCAACATGCATGGGAATGTAGTGGAAAAAGGAAAAATACCGATTGATAATGATATGCATTCATCCTCTTTATGCTGTTGGCCCTCATTATTTTCATGCAATTTCCTTGTTTTCAAGCTTTAATTAGCTTAATTAATTTAAATGGTGGGAGGACACATGCAATTGTAGGCGCATCATATGCTGCCACAAATCACACTTTTGAAGCCAAAGATCAGGAACACCCTGTCATATTAATTATCCCTAACATATTTATAAGCCGCAAAAAAACCAATGGCGAAAACTTATTATATATCGCTAAAATAATTACTTTGATTTTAATCTTAGCTATAGTATTACTTTAAATTCTGACATAAATGTTACTAGTACGACTGTGAGAAAACTATAAAACAGCTGTAAATAGGATCGAATATATACCTCCAATCATAATTTTGTCAAACCAAATTATAACACCTTTTGTGTTTACACTTTACATTAAAAAAACAAATTTCTTGAAGACTACTTTCAATCTATAATTTTTGAATTTTTTTCACACGTTCACATAAAGTAATTTGCATATTTTTGGAAAGTAGGCAACTCAACTCTATTGATAAACATATTTGGAAAAATATTTGTAAAGAACCTTGGGATACAACTCGGTATTGATAAAACTCAAAACCTTAAAGTGTTAGGTGAAGGCCTTTTAACGATTTATATTATTCTCTAACAATATTCGCTAACAAAATTAAGACTCAATAAAATTGGTGCATTATGGAATTATGCAATGCTTATAATGATGCATTTTGGAACTGGAATATAACACAAAGTGTCAAAGGAAACTCTGCACCACTCCTCACATAACCTGAAGCAATATGCATCTTCAATTTCATTTGATTTTAATCAAAATCAGTAAAACTCCACTCACTAAAAAAAATCCTAAAGCCAGAATGTAGATTCTATTCTGTATATACAAAACATAACTTTTCAGAACAATAAATTAAACAAACAAGATCACCTTGTTCTCTTCTCTTATTTTCACCTTCTTAGTGCTCCTAGGCTCCTAGTCCTTGCTGGCAACTTCTTCTCCAACCAAGCTTCCTGCACTCACCTAAACCATTCTTGAATTTAAAAAAAAAAATTAAAAAAATTAATTACTTGTTAATATATTTTCTTTCATCTATATCTAAGCCAAAGTTCATTCTTTATGTTTTCCTATTTTTAAAGTCATGGTATTTTTGTTGCTCTAGAGTAGGTTCTGTCGAATAAGTGGTTTTGGCAGTTTCATTCAGTAGTCCCTGATTAGTCTAAGGGTTTTATTTTTCTTATGTTGCATGAGACAAGTCTCATGCAACACATACAAAAATGGGTGAGACCCATTTTTTTATTTTCTCTCTCTTCCTTTTTAGTGGGTCCCGCCCATTTTTTGTGTGTTGCCTGAGACAACTTGTCTCATGTAACGTAAGAAAAATAATGTTATGAATTATTTCATCTTTTTAAATAAAAGTGATTTTAATGCTTCATTTTTATGTGACACAGATGCGCATCAGCAGTTTTTACATTCACTTGATCAGGTCAAGATTCAAAATAAAGTAAGTTGCATGTTTTTACACTCCTACTCTTCAAGTATATTTCATCTTCGGTGATTCTTCTCCTTGGAGCTGAAATATTTTTTCCATTATATTATATAAAATGATTATTATTGTTATTATTTATAGTAGTAATTGTTAAAGAGATTTAATATAAAATCATTAATGGGCTTTCACTGAATTGTTTGAGCTTTTATGTGAGATATTTTTTATCATGATATAATATCATTAACGGGCCTTCACTTTTTGAGCTTTTAAGTAAAATGACTTTTTATTATGGTATTAGAATTCGATAACCATAGGTTCATAAGTTCGATTCTCACCGTCTTCCGCTTTATAATGGAATTAAGTCAGCATAGGTATGGGTTTGATGTATTGTCTACACTTCAAACCTTTAACCGCTTGAATTTATAGGTGAGATGGTTGTAATATTTTGCCATGATCTTTGTAGCATTTGAGTATGTTTTTCCTCATATCCTATTGGATGTAATGGAAGAAGTTGGTATAGGCATAACCGTATCCGTGAGATACTATCCTAGATGGCTATACTTCTTGATCTGCTCTGCATTAGATACGAGATTGTTGAATTATAATAGTAGTCCAGTATCATAAGGTTGTCACCAGACCTGCCAGTGCTATGGGCGATTATTCTTTCATATATGTCTGTTCTGTTCCTGAGCAGTGTGTGTATAGTTCATGAAAACATGTATTAAAAAAAAACCACTCTACGTTTAACAGGGGTGAATCAGAGCATTGGTAAAACTGTTCGTTCATGACTGAAAGGTCATAGATATGGACTAATTGGCCATAACATAAATGTGGATATGGACTAAATATTTCAATCTTTTGTTGAATTTTCCTTTTTCCTTTGAAGTTTTTCCTATTAACTCCAGTTAGAAATTGGGAGAGTCATGGCTTTCATGTGGTTTTGAATGATTGAGAAGGAGGAAGAGCATTGGCCTAATCAAGTCAGCATTCTGCATTGATGCTGCAATCCATGTGTTCAAATAATCGGAACGGTTTTTAATTATGCATTTCATAAGGTCACACCTATGCACAACTGCACAAGTGGTTCCATCGATATAGTTGTGGCTCATTAAAGTGGCAATCTTATACAATGATTTTGCAGAGGCTATGAATGAGACAGAAGAGGAATCAGAAAATTTGCACCAGCAAGCCCTTGAACGACCTTGGAGCTTTTTTTGCAGGAAAACTCAGACAAAATTGCAGCTAAAACATCAAAATATATAAGCACCACATAAGGAATGTGAAAATAAAGAATGTAACTTCTTGTTTGCTAGCGTGTATTTGATTTTGTATTCATTCTTGTCTATATAGTAGTCATCGGTCCAAGATATTTACTATTATTTATTGTCATTGGCATAACTTTCTCATCTTACAAGTGATTAGTGAAAATTGTTGTTTAGAGCAACTTATATCTTTCTCATCTTTAACACTTCCTTTGAATTTAATCACGAGTGAAGAGCAGGATTTCATAATGGACAGGAATTAGGTATTGTATAGTTTTCATGCCTAACAACAGTTGTTTACAGGCACTTTGGCTATCTGCATAGTTGTTATGTTAAAGTAAGATTCAAGAAAAAAAAAGTATTGAAATCAAACAACACTAGTATTTCTCATGTCCAAGTCTAGTGATAAAATTAATCCCTTGTCTTTATTATGAATCTTATCTCTATATATAATTTAGTTGTTTTTTATTTTATTTTATTTTCTTATCTACAAAACCCCAAATTAATCTTGGCATGCTAGTCTATCGGATTTAACATCCATCTTTTGTGGAAATAACCCTTATTCTTCTACAATATTTTTGTATAGTTTAAACATCGGCATACTTGAAGGGACAATATTCGAAACACATTAAAATGCAACTTTTTCAAAAGAAAAAAAAAAATATGCTAAACAATATTTGAATCCTTATACAGTTAATGCTATGAATTTCTATGATCATGCTTAATCGTACCGTCATTGAAAGAGCTCTCACTCATTCTCAACCCAGTCATCCAGTAGTTACAACAAATCCTGTTCACTGAACCGAGAACTACAATTGTCTTATGTAAATATAGCATTTCAATCAACACAAGGCATGGACAGTATAGTACAATTTTCATGACAAGCAGTGCAAAAATTGTCGTGTTCTCATACATTTTCCCTATTTATTTTCTTCTGTTCACCTAGGTTGTACATTGAAAGGTAGGAAGTAAGAACACTGATGGGAGGTAATAAACCATATAAATACAGCCATACTAAACCTGAAAGAGATATCATAACCAGTAACAATGACATTCGCTAGCCTAAGTCTAGGAAATAAAAGTAACCAACGACGATTGTATGAAATAACTTAAGCCAGTTGATTATGCACCCGGCATGATCGCCCCCTTCAAGAAAATAACAAATTTTGATCTTCTGCAAAAATTTAAATAATGACAATGAATTTCCTTATTCTTCTAAATAACCTAGCTCTTTCTCCCACGTAAGGCCAAACATTTGCCGACCAAAAGGCACAATGAGGTTATACCGGAAAACCTGCCAAAAAATGTGGATTTATATGTACATCACAAATAATAATCATAACAATTCAAGATTTGAAAGGACCAGGAATTCAATTCTTTAACTCCCAGCAGTTAGAAATCTCTATGACATCTTCTAAAGATTATAACACGAGCAAAAATTGGCGAAATGACCTAGCTCACCTTATTGTTGATTTCTTGTAACTGCAATTTCAAAGCCTCTGAATTTTCAACCCACCCGGACTGATCTCCACTGCATTTATTTGCCCAGGCTTTCTTCAAGGATATCCTCCATTCAGATATTTTAGATCTTATCTCTTTGTTAAGCTCAACCCATTCTGGTGCACATCCATTTTTTGACAGGATTCTGTATAAGGTGTCTTCAGCTGGATCCGCATGAGGATTTGTATCAAGCTTAAGCGGCTTGCCTTTTCCAGGCAAGTTCTCAAAATGGCCTTCCTCCATGGAATGCCATATTCTTTGCTCAACAACATTGATCATGTCAGTTTCTGACCTGTCCAAGAACAAATTTAGGTTAAACACCAGATGAAGAGAAAGCCAACACAAAGTCATCAAAAGTATTGGATTCAAGGCCAATTTTACTGTACTATATCAACTGTGTCCCTCGAACCGGAGCAGTGGTAAAACTGTTCCTTCATGACTGAAAGGTGATGGGTTCGAATCCAGGAAACAGCCTCTTTGCAATTATGCAAGGGTAAGGCTGTGTAAAAGGATTTCCTCCATCCCACACTCGCTAGTCGGGTTTAACGGGGAGTGGTTTTATTATATCAACTGTGCCTCTAGTGCACTGATACCCTGTCCTGTTGGCAACTTTCTCGACCGTTGGAAGATGTGAAAACAATCGATAAACATATGCCAATAGGGCACACTACTGGTGCATTTGGTTAACTGTAGAGTTCACTTGGCTTAAATCTGTTTGCTACATATGCCTAAAAAGAATAAGAAGTTTTGACTTCTTACTTTTTGTTTTATATTTAGAATTTCATATTCACTATCAACTTGAATCTAAGGAATTGCAGAAAGAGATACATTTGCAATAAAAATATAGCCAATGTCACCAAGAAGGGAATGACATATAGACATCTGTTCTAAGGTGCAAAGGTCAGTTCAGATGTACAATCAATAAGGAGGTTGGCTATTGCTCTATGTATCAGCTTAAGGATCCTGGTAATCTGGTATGGTATGAAGAACCAGTACCGCTGTCGGCGATAAGCACGTGTATTAAAGGTGTATTCTCTGTGAGGGAGAGAGCAATGAGTGAGCTTTTTTCAGAATATGATCTTGTTTCTTAGAGTTCAACTCTTTTGAGTGAGGTACATAATATAGGGGGTGGTAAGCATGATGAATCCGGCAAGCCCGACCATAACGTGGTTGTATTTGGTTGGTATTGCCATGTTGTATTTGGTGATGGGGGCAAGGATTTTAAGGGATTGAATGATGAGCATTTTATGCGGTAAGGGTTAAGTAGCCATTTTAATTAATGAAGTATGGATCTTAGTAACAACATCAAATAGGTGAAGCTTAGAAAATATTTATGATGAGATAAAAAAAAAAATACTCTCCGATAAACCCGACTAACGAGTATAGGGTGGAGGCAATCCTTGTACGCAGTCTTAACCTTGCATAATTGCAAAGAGACCAGTTTCCAGGATTCGAACAACATGACCTTTCAATCATGAAAGAACAACTCTACCACGGCTCTGGTTTGCCTCTTTACAAAATATTTATGATGAGATAGATAGACAAAAATTTTGCATGACATAATCATGTAGAGATAAGGCAGAGTTATTATTGTTGTTGCATTCATATAAATTGGTGTGTTGTAATTCCAAGATATTAGGAGATAAGAATTTATTGACATATGACATTAAATATTCCTAATCAGAAATAACTAATTTTAACACCAAGGTTCGGGACTGATTGCATAGAATAATCTCTCTCTCTCTCTCTCTCTCTCTCTCTCTCTCACACACACACACACACACACACACACACACACAAGACAGACACACAACATAAGAGAAAAAGGATTTTACCACATCAGAACAGCAAGCAATACCAATAAACTAATGAAGAATTGGGTACATAAATGAATTACCTGACGTTGTTGCGCTGGCCACGTAGCTCAGGAGGAAGTTTGCGATCGTTGACGGCGTCGATGACGGCGGAAAGACGATCGACGAGCTTCGTCTCCGCCTTGGACTTACCGGAAGAAGAGGAAGAACATCTAACGGAGAAGAGAGAGCGTGAATCGAGAGCGATACATCTCCGAAGGCGAAGCCAGGTCGCCATGCCTATCTCTCACAACACCACCGATTTCTGCTTCACTTATTGCCAATCTCCCGTCTTTCGAGGGTCCCCTCTCTCTTTTCATTTATCCAACATCCGGTTTGGTTCCAAAATAAATAATTCATTATTTTGTAATCAATATTTTAGAGTAAAATTAATCTTACGTTGCATGAGTGAAACAAAATTAAGGTAAGTCTCATTTGATTTTTTTTATTTTTTATTTTTTTTGGGATTCATAAGAATTTGTCAAAATACATAAATTTAAATCATAAGAGTACAAGGGAGAGGTTATATAGAAAAGTTTTATAATTTTTATTTTTAAATTAATTATCGTTGATTTACGTTAATCAGTTATAATTTATTGGATATATTATTAATTAATTATTAATTTTTAATAAATTATAATTATAAAATTAATAAAGATTAATGATAATTAATTTAATAATAAGAATTATATTTTTTAGTATAAGGAAAAAATGTTTATCCTTTTAAATGACATAATTTATATTATTTTACTCTCACAAAGAGGTGAGACCCACAACTTTATTTTTTTTATCAACTTTCTCCTTTTTTATCTATTTCTTTCTCTCTTCTAAAATGACACACACTTTTTATAATGAACTCAGAGTTATACTATATTATTATTTTATTTATTGAGCTAGATTGAAGACTAAATGGTGAACTGAATACCAATGTTTCAATACATGAGTGGCAGTTTTCTTTCCAAACATGTGGCTTTCCTTTTGTGGAAGGTTACCAATAACAATTTTCCAGACACTTTGTCGGTCTCACCATATTTTTTTTTCGTTTACCTATGAATCTCACTTGTAAATTTTATATATAAAACGAAGATATAATAACGTTGGAAAGTTTGTCGATTTGTCACTCTATCTTTTAATACTCGTTTTATGCTCATACTTAAAATCATTTAAAAAAATTCCTCTTTTAATAACTTTTTAAATTTGAAATTAAAATTTTATATAGGTAAAAAAAAAAATTTCAGCATTACTTGGTGACAAATATTTGTATTAATATTTCATTACTTTTTAAAATTCGAATTTTAAATATGATATAAGTGAGAAAAAAGTTTAACATTATTTAGTGACAGACAACTATATTAATATTTCACTACTTTTTACATGAAAAATGAGAATTGTTGAGGATATGAATAATATTTATTGGATAGTGTATTATTATGGTTATTTGTAATTTGTAATAATTTATAATTTGGGCTTAATTATTTCGGTCAATTAAAACGCATAAAATTAAAAATATGTTTAAATCCAAGAAAAAGCAGTGGGGAAAACATATTTGGTCCGTGTATATATAAGTAGAATATGTGCTGCTGCATATTTTCATTTGTTGCTTCTGCATGTTTATTTTGTCTGCAAATCTTCTTCGTCTTCTTATATATTCTTCTTCATTATCTAATATAGCATTTGATATGTACTTGAAATATGATTTTTTAGAACCAAGTTCCCTCTTCTTCATTTATTTCTACATCTATCTCATTTTCAATTTTCCTTTACATAACTTGCTTTCCTTGCTGCTTTTTTGCATACATTTTCATTGACCCTTTGTTTTGTTAGTGGTAAAAAAGCTACCTTTAATGGTTTAGGTAATAGATTGGTTGTGGGTTTATCTGAATTCATTTCGTTAACTTTTCCCCATTCATTGTGGCTAATATAATGTATGTTTTTTTTTTCCTTCTTTTGCTTCACTGTTAAACCAAGTAATCACTACAGGATGTTGTCAGGGATCAGCGACATTGTGTCACGAAAGCTTATCGGGATACAAAAACTTCAATTCAAATGATTTCTTCTCAAAGTGATGAGCTTATCCCATCCAAATACTTAGTATAGTAACCTTTTTAAAATTTTAATATTCATGTGGAAGAGAAAGTATTATACTACTGACTATTGAGGATGATGGGCTTGGGTGTGATAGAAAGTTGGCTCTGTGCTAGGAACCGGATCTTGTTCCGAACTAATTTTTTAAAACCGGTTATTTTATGGAGCGGTTCGGTTCGGTTCATGGTTTGACCCAATTTTTTAATTATTTTGCACACCCCTAAGTAATAGATTGGTTGTGGGTTTATCTGAATTCATTTCGTAATTTTTTATTTTTTAATGTATTTTTTTTTTTCCTTTTTTTAATAAAAATGTTAAACCATATTAATCACTAAACTTCACCTGATCATATCAATTTTATTGTTCACTTTTTTCCTCTTAAGTAATTCAAATGATTTCTTCTCAAAGTGATGAGTTGTCCCATCCAAATGCTTTGTATAGTAACCTTTTTAAATGATTTGTTTTATTCTATGCGGAATTATATCTCTCTCAAGTTTTTATTTATTTTATTAAAGCTTCCATCTTTATAAGGTGTTGATGGGTACTATTAATTTAGTTTCATTTTTTTGTCAAATTATTAAATATTAAATGAAATATACACTATATAAATTAAAAATATTATTTAATATTAAAATGTTGCTACTCATTAAATCATTTTTTTATGATTGACGTGCCATGTCGTGTCGTGTCATATGTCGCGTGTCGTATCGGTGCTACATAGGCCTATGTGATCAAAAGTTGTTGGTAAAAATGCTGAAATGAGTTTTTTTTTCACCCAAAAAACAAAAAATAACATGTTGCTACTCATTAAATCATTCTTTTATGATCTATGCCATGTATAAATAGATAGAAAAAGGGGGCCAATCCAGTACCGTTTGCTTAAACCTTTATATTTGAACTACTACCGTTTGGATGGCTTGTGCTTTTGGTTGTTATATGTATGCTTCAGGCATCTAAATGAATTGAATTCTTAAACTAATATCATCCCAAACATATTTCATACAAGAATTTATTTACGATTAAATTCAAGCTTTTTTATTTTAGATACTCACAACCCACAATATGACAGAATAGATGAAAAATAACATCCTTTTTTAATTATTTCATCTTTCTTTTTTTCAAGTTTTGATTCAACATTTGACATCTTCTCCTTGGAATAATTTTCTTTTCATGATTTACTACGGATTAGTTGTTGAAGGTTAGTCATTTTTCAACATCTAATTTTAACTATTAATTGAAGGAACATGGATATAGATAGCCAGGTACAGGTGGAAAGAGTGCACAAATAAAATAAGAGTTTTATAAGAGTTATCTTCTAGGAAAAATGATTATCTTATGTTATAGAAATTCGTTTTGTGTGCGAGAGAATTTTTTTTTTTGCTGCGGGCCCTACAAAATGTTGTATGTGTAGGAAAGTTTTTGTGGTCATGTTAAATGATATATGATAAATCCATAAAATAATTCATCAGTGTCAAAAATAGATTACCAAACACCAATGACATTCCTAGTCAACTAATTACTCGAGCAACCCCCAGGAACACGTCCGTGGCCGCATCCTCATAAGAATTTGAAGGGTGATTTTTATTTTTATTTTGATTGAGTTTCTTGTATTCATGTATCGAGATTTGGATCATTACATCTTGAGTTTTTTCTTTTTAAGTGTTTCGGGAAAATTCATTAGTAGTAACATAAATTATCTTGTGTTCCTTTTTTCTAATTTCTTATCAAATGAATTTTTTTAACAATGAGCCAGATGAAAGCTCGCAGTTTGGGTTAAGATATTTGTCTCCTTTTTGGAAATTAATGAGGCTGTTTTCATTGCAAAATTATATATATATATATATATATATATATATATATATAACTTCATTAATTAATAAGCTTGTATGTGTTGGATGATTTGAGAGAAATTTATCGTTTTACCATCATCGTCGCATTTATATGTCGATTTCAACTTTATTGCTGCTGAATGTTGGTAGGAAACTTTTCTCTTATCAAAACTAGTAAAAATAAAATAAAATAAAAAAGGGAAAATAAATATAAAGGTTAGGACAATATAAATACATTATTTTTTAGCATATTTGGTAAATAATGTATCGATTGTTTATTTTACTGTAGCACTAAAAATATTTTTCCTAATTACCATGCTCTTTGTCCATATCGATATTTACATTAAGAAAACAATTAGTGGTAATCAATAGGCTTAATTTCCTTTACTTTAAACAAATTCCTTTATTTTTCGTATGTAGAAATGCTTTTCGTTTTCTACGTTTTAGATTCATATTTACTTAGTCATGATGATGTTGGGTTATCAACGTTTCACCAAATAAATATTGTTTTTCCATGTCTCATTGTCCAGGGATAATTGTAACTATAAAAAATGAAATGTGAAAAAGTATTTTGGAAAATAGAAATTGCTAAAAAATGAAAAAATGAGATTAGAAATAAAACAATGTTAAATAGAGAGTTAAGAGAGAACAATCAAATGAAAATATATGGAGAGTATTATTAGTTTAACTATGAGATATTTGTTTTTTTTTTAATTTAATATTTTTAAAATCCAATATGTAATTTTTTTTGAAAAAAACAAGTAATATTTAATTTTAAGAAACATAAATAATTTAGAGTGTTGAAAAAGGCCACAAATATTTGTAAAAAATAATAATTTATTATTATTAATTACTCAATTAATAAGAATGACCATTCAATGATGACCATCCAATCTCTGCATCGTAAAAAAATGTTTGTTATTTTACAAACTATTTTAAAATTTCCCACTATTTTCTGTATGGAAAATTATTAAGCCTATTAATAATGTTTATTATTATGTTTATAGGTGGGAAAATATTTAATATTTAAAATTCAAACTTTTTAAATTTGAATTTTGAAGTGGAAAAAGACTTCAACATTCAATGATTCTCACTAGTTTCTGCATGAAAAATTAGTAAGTATATTAATAATATTTATTATTATGTCTGTTGGGCTTAATTATTATACATATTATAATTAATTGATTTTAATGCTGCAAATATAAGTCAAGCATTATTTTGTTAGAAGCTTTAAAAAGTAAATTTTACCAAAATAATGTTTTAATGCTATTTATGATTACATGTTTCCAACCCATTGAGTAGTTGGCTTAAAATTTGTGTTTTTTATTTAAAAAAATATGTTTAAAATCTCATAATAATTAAATAATTTTTTCATAAAAACTAAAATCTAAAAAAAGTAGCTTTAATATTTTCTACAAAGTTTAAAAAAACAAGTTCTAATTATTTAACTTCTAATCATTTGAAAAAAAAAAAGTAATATTCAATTTTAAGAAACATAAATAATTTAGATTATTAAAAAAGCCACAAATATTTACAACAAATAATTATTTATTATTATTAGTAACTCAATTAAAATGAATAATCATTCAGTCACCAGTGACATCCAACTTCCGCATCGTAAAAATATGTTTGTCATTAAGTATTTTACATAATTTTTAATATTTCTCACTACTTTCTGCATGGAAAATTGTAAAGCCTATTAATAATATTTATTATTATGTCTACTGAGTGGGAAATTATTTATTATTTAAAATTCAAACTTTTTAAATTTGAATTTTGGACTTGATAGGTGGAAAAATAGTATAAAGCAAATAAATGATTACACATGTAAAATAGGAGATCGTCTTATGTACATCTGTAGTAGATACATCTGTCATTTAACAAAGTGACACTTGGATAAAAAAATATTTTTCTCTTCTTTTCATACAAACATGACAATCATTCTTCATATTTTATTGGATGAATGCACTGAGTGAATGATACAGCAGTAGTACCATAGATATTTTCATAAAATATTTTATTTATAAACAATATTTAAAATAGGTATTACTGATCAAATCTTATGTTATATATATATATATATATATATATATATATATATATAATTATTTATGATATTGTTTATGAACATCCAAATAAATTGGTTAAATAAATGAAAAAAAAAACAAAAGCCAAAAAAGAAAATTTATTTTGTTTTAAATTATAATTATATTTACTTTTTTAAATTATATGTGACTTTAAAATATAAATCATGCATAACTTATTTTTTTTAACTTCTTTAATATTTTAATTAAGTATAATAAAATAGAGAATAAAATACAGTATTGAACTATTGATGTTTTATGAAAATAAAAAATATTAAATGATTATTTTAATTCTTTTCCGAAACAAACGGAAAGAGTTTTTTTTTTTTTTTTTGTAACTGGTACGTTATTACACTTACAATCAAAAGAATTAATCATGATATCGAATTCTGAAGTAATATTAGCCAATACTTTAGAAAGTAAAACCAAAGAATTGAATGTAAATACTTAAAACCAAAGTAAAATTACACTTATAATTATATTTCAATTTTTTTAAATTATGTGTGACTTTTAAATATAAATCAATCATAACTTATTATTTTTAAATATAAATATTCATTACATGCTGATGCTGATATAACATGTTGACAGTTAGAGGTGGCAAAATGAGCTCTACCCGGAGGGCCGGCCACCCCACCGCCAACACATTTGTTTTCTTATATTTAGTGTCTAATAAGCTCGTCTTTATGTGGCTAAGTATTTGTTAGAATATTAAATGTAATAACTCAAATATTTATCAACTCTTTATCTAACATATACATTACAAATACCAATGTTATTAAACCCGGCTCGGTTATTGATCCGACCGAGGTACTGGGTCATTGGGTCACCGGTTCAACCAGTGGGTCACTGGTTCAATCGCATGACCTGGTAAGTATATATAAATCTACAATTTATATTAAAAAACAATAAATATACTTAAATACTTGTAAAAAGATATACCAATTTCAAATATTTTAAAATGAGAATAATAAATTACATATCATTGTCCAACAAAAGATCAATCAAACATATAATATTTGTGATACTACTGATTCAGGTTCAGTAAATGATATCTTTACTATAAATCAAATCAAAATTCCCTGCATATTGCATAATTAAGATAATATTAGTGTTGTACGTACATAATTTATGTAAATTAATAAGCTACAAATCACTCAAATATTTCAAAAGAAAACAAACCATTTGTGTTTGAGAGTAAAAAAAAAGCATTAATTTATGGAAATAATTTTTTTTTATAAACCGAGCCGGGTCACCGGTTAAACCGGCCGGGTCGCACTGGGTCACACCGGTTCTGTAACATGGCCGGTCCAATATGAAAACCGGACCAGTTACATGACTGGTTCACCGATTTCCGGGTCGACCCGGCCGTATCGGTCCGGTTTTCATAACATTGACAAATACACACAGTTCAGAAAGTCGATTTAGAGGAAATTATAGAAAACATAGATAGAAAGTAATCTAGATGAAACTATAAGAACCTTTTTTTGTGGATAAATATGAAAATCTATTACATGCTGATATAAAATGCTGACAGTGTGAGATAGAAAATGGTCTCGGTTCGAAGGGTCGACCCACCACCCCTGCCAACACATTTTTTGTATTTACTATTTAACAAATCAATCTTTGTGTGTCTAAGATCATTGGATTTACTGCTGTAAATATTCCAAAAACAAACATCTAAACAAAATGGGCTACCAACACATTTTTTTTCTTATACTTACTGTTTAACATGCTCATCTTTGTGTGGCTGAGTGTTAGAATATTAAACGTAAAAACTCAAATAATTTCAACTGTTCATCTAACATATATGTCACAAATACGCACTCTTCACAAAGTGGATTTAGAGGCAACTATAGAAATATAAATAGATATATAGTACTTTAGACGCAAATGTAAGAACCTTTTTGTGGATAAATATAAAAACTTATTACACGCTAATATAAAATGTTGACAGTTAGAGGTGGCAAAATGGGCTCGACCAGAAGGACCACCCCGCCCCGCCCGCCAACACATTTTTACAACTAAATTAAAACTTCACCCTTTATCTTTTACAATTAAATTCCTAAATCTGATTTCAATTTTGTAAAGACTAATTTGTAAAATTTCAAATACAAAGGCCACTAATCCTTGCCAAACAATAATTATTTATTTGTTTACCAAAAGAAATTATCTATTCTTATTAATTACTCAATTAAAAGCAATGACCATTCAATCTTTTGGAGTATATCATTATTTTAATGTTATTTATGATTAATTGTTTCCAACTCAATGAGTAGTTGCCTTTTCATTTACTTCACCAAATTATTGTTGGTAGAGTACATGTATTATTGAGATTAAATATGATGCATTAAATATATGCTTAAATATATGTTAATTTTGTGAATAATTCTTTGTACATATGCAATTAAACTAATGAATGGTCGTTTGATATTACCACATTCAGCTTTAACTATGAAGTGCTTGTTAGAATATTAAACGTATTAACCCAAATATTTGCCAACTCTTCATCTAATATATATGTCATAAATACACACGCACACCTAAATGAGTTGATTTAGAGGAAACTATAGAAAAACATAGATAGATAGTAATCTATATGCAACTATAAGAACCTTTTTGTGGATAAATATAACAACATATTACATGCTGATATAAAATGCTGTGAGATAGAGGTGACAAAATAGATTCGGCCCAGAGGACCGGCCTGCCTTACTGTCAAAGGACGAGTTAGCCCGCCAACACATTTTTTTTAATTTATTGTCTAATAAACTCGTCTTTGTGTGGCTAAGATCATTGGATTTACTGATGTAAATATCTCGGAAATAAGCATGAAAACAAAATAAACAATCAGATGGTGATAAATGAAAGTCCATATCTGAGAAATACTAAAAGAAGTCGAGTCAAACTACATAATTTTTTAATGACTACAGGACAAGCTAATATAATAACCTATGTATTTTATATCAAAGGTTACAAGATGTTTTTACAAAGTTTGATGGACAATTAAGTAATGACTAAGCGTGTGCATGACAACCTTCTCGAAATCAATTTTTTTTTATTTCTGTTCCCGGGAACAGAAATGGATAGAAAACACGTTTCGTAAAACCGGTTTATTTTTTTGTTCTTGGGATGAACCGATTTAATTTTTGTGCTAGGAAACAGAAAAAAGAATCATAAAATTTCTGCTTTTTTGTTTTCTGGCACAAAATGAGAAACACTTATATCTCTTAATCACTCTTCACCTCTATCATTATCACCATCACCACCATCATCCCGACACGACCATCGTCACCATCGTCGCTGTTGTTGTACCACTAGTGTCGTAGTCAGTAGTCACCATCCCCACCACCACGATGCCACCGCCACCACCTTCACCTATTACTACCACCATGCCACCATCACCACCACCACAACTACCATTGTTGCCATCACCACCACCATTATCACTGTCACCGTCACCATCACCATCCACCACACCACGACCATCGCATAAAAATTAAATAAATCGGGTACAACTAAACAAGAACGAGATAAAAATTCAACGTGCCTCTAAAGATTTAGCGCTGCATATGAAAGTTTAAATATATTTTAGGTATTTATACTTGCATATATATAACCTTCTACTATAAATTTATCAAACTGTGTGTCATAGTTTTTTTATTTTAAAAAAAGTGGACCTCACTGATCAATTTTTCTGCTGCAAAATCTCAAACACTAGAGGTATAAAGCCATTTAATAATTCTCTCAAATTACAAATGATAAACTATACACCTCTTTTATTCCTTTTTTTTTAGCAAAAGTAAAAGGCAAAATAAGATGATTATGAGGTGAGCAATTCTTAATTCAGGTTAAGGTAACCGATAACTTTTAACTACAATGAATATGAGAAGACAACCAATTAGACACTTGTGAATTTTAGCACCTTTTGCATTTGCTTCGAAAATATTCTAAAATTACTAATATATATACACAAATCCATGAAAGTCATGAGGAATTAAAGAAAAAACCTGTAATTACTAAAAAAAAAATTACTGTTATAGTGTGTAAGAATTTGTTTTTGTCGTATAAACTATGTGTGCCCATGTAAGCATATATAGTGTGTAAGAATTTGTTTTCGAGAAAAATATTTTTGTTTTTACAGCATAAAATTTTTTTCTGCCACACTTACTGTTTAGATAGATAGTCCCACATTAGTTGTAGTGTATCCCAAGGTTCTTTGACATTGTACATGTTGTTCCGAGCTGTTGACGAGTCAGGCTCTGAAGCTCTGAGAAGATTGCAAGTGCTGCAACTTCAAAAGAAGCGTGGGACATTTTGGCAAATGTCTACAAAGGAGCTGACCGTGTTAAGCAAGTCCGATTTCAAACTCTTCGCGGCGAGTTGGAAGGAACGAAGATGAAGGAGAAGGAAGATGTGTCTGACTTCATCACGCGTGTTCAAACCGTGGTGAACCAGTTAAACAGGAATGGAGAAGCGCGGCCTGATGCGTGAGTGGTGGAAAAGATCTTGAGGTCTTTAACCGAAAATTTTGAGAATGTCGTATATGCCATAGGAAAATCAAAGGATCTAGCAACGCTCACTGTTGAAGAGCTCACTGGTTCCCTTGAGGCACATGAACAACGTAAGAAGAAGGAGGAGGAGGAGACACATGAGCAAGTGCTTCAAACCAAGGTGTCAATCAAAGACGAGAAGGCCTTCTATTCTCAAAACTTCCGAGGTAGAGATCGTGGCCGTGGGGGATGTGGAAATGGTCGTGTGGGTAGAGGTCGTGGTCAAGAAGGTCAGAGTGAGGAGAAAGAATAGTCAAGTCAACAGAACTGGCGTGGAAGAGGAGGTCGGTCGTATTACTCCAACATTGAGTGCTACAAGTGTGGCAAGTATGGTCACTATGCAAAAAATTGCAACTCGGATAAATGTTACAATTGTGGCCAGATCGGACATTTCGCAAGAGATTGCCGAGATGAGAAAAATGTGGAAGAGACAACCAACCCAGCTCTGTCAAATCTGAGATTGCTTGTATATATATATATATATATATATATATTATATATATATAGCACACAAAATAACTACCAAAAAATAACTAAGAAAAATTAAAAGAGCTAGAGTATCTCCCCTGATAAAAGAATTGCAGTTCCAAGATGCAAGCCTACCATTCCCAGATTTAGAGAATTGTTGTCCTCAGCAATAATTAGACCACAAGAAAAAGAAAAACCTGCATAAAGGAACAAACAACGGCATATAGGATAAACTATAATGCGCTCAAGAAACATGAGAATGTTTAGGAAATAAACCATCTCAAAATAGCTAAATGACCCTAACATCAACCTAAGGTCATAATAAACAGCAAAAGCACTAAAAAACAATAAACTAATATACAATACATCTCCATCAGCAAGGAGATATAATCAACCCTCCATGTCATCCCTCTCAGCAGTGTGGGATGACTCAGCAAATGGAGGATCTGGTAGTACTGGATGCCTTGGTGTATGAGACCACCATTCCCAGATTTGGTCCAAACCATGAAGCCATGTTTAGGAACTCTTTAAAGCATTGATTCTTCCGAGAGACAGAGCCGCGGTGTCTCTTGTCAAAGACTCTTCTTTTTTAGGCCTTCATTTGTCAGTGATCCGCAGATATTGTCCAACCAGTATCAAAAAGTTTGAGCACCTCCTTTCTCATTACCTTCTTCCTTATAGGATGACGCCTCCCCGGCAACGGCGCCAAAGACTTGATGCTCACTGGAAAGTTTACCGATCGCACAAGTAATATAATGATAAGAAAAGTTCGTCTTCATAGGGATTGTGTTTGTATATCAATTAATAGTTCATTCAAGAATGGAGAAGTTCAAAGAGTTTGTGACAAATATTGTCGAATTGTGTAAATTGAGAACTGAAAATAAAGACTTATTTTTGAATTTTTATATTGAAGAATAAGAATAAGAACAACGATTGATTTGTAAAAAGATGTGAGAAAACATTGCATCCAGGATACACTTACCAAATGATCCCCGCTTTTTACTCTGGATTGATTTATAATATTCATTCATTTTAATAACTCAGACAAATTATTATCTCAAAATAATTAGTTAAATCCCAATCCCTTGGCAATTTAACCCTTTAATTCAATTGGAAACCTAATCTCTTAGCAATCCCGCATGAAATTAAGCATTAAGCTCGATAAATCAAATGAATGCGATCTATACAAGTCTATCCTTAGAACATGCATAGATCGTTATCTTACCCCCTTTCAAAATCAAAAACCCCAACATTCCTATTGTGAGCCCTAATTCCCAAATTATTATCTCCTATTAGGTTTATCAGATCTAACAGAAATAATAAATAATACGCAGAGGGTAAAGATAAAGTATATTAAAATAAACGAACAATGTAATTCAATCATTCGTATCAAAGGTTCACATATAGATCGTGACCCTGACTACAATAAAGAAGACTACCCTACCATTGTCATGGCTAGAAATCCAATGTTCAACAAAAACATGAATTACAAGAGAAGAAGATGAAGAAAAAAGAACAAATTCTTTCCAGAGCTCTTCTTGGCAGCACGACGGTCTCCTTAGGTCAGAATACCTAATTTGTGTGCTAAACCTCCTTTTTATAACCTTTCTTTTCATCTTCCAAAATTTCCCCTCAGACAAAACGGTTGTGATTTCGCACTCTGGCGCTCTTAGCGTCAATTCCACGCTAAGAGCGTGGCTGCCTCTGAATCTTCACGCCATCAGCATGACATCCACGCTGTGAGCGTGGGAGGGAGAATGGTTTCACTCCATCATCATGAATTCCACGCTACGAGCGTGGAAGTCTCTGGTTCTTCACGCCATCAGCGTGACATCCACGCTGTCAGCATGGATCTTCATTTTGGCAAGTCTCCATTTGGCTCCAGATTTATCTGCTTTTCCTACAAAATCAACATAAAATTAGTTGAACAATCCTGGATTTGGAATTTCAACAAAACAACAATAAACGTTGCCTTTTTACTAAGGATTAACCAATAATCTTATTCTTTTTGGCTTGAATTTACCCATATGCTGAAGGCATATCAAACAATTTCCAGATTTGAAAGTTGTTGTCCTTAGCAATGTAATAGATTAAAGAGAAAAGCAAGATCAACTCTGTGAATAAATACATGAACATAAACATCTTAACAAATCAAACTGTTGTGCATGTATAACTGCATGGTACAAACTTCACAATAATGCTCTTCAGTTGTATCAAGAACTTAGATCCTAGCTTGAATATTCCTCACCAGATAAATACATTCTCATCACTCAGTGTCTGAGGTTTCTGCACTCATTCACCAATGTAGCAGTAATTCCATGATCTTGGACATATTCTCAAGTTCCTAAAAGTGAGGAACCCATTTGCCATGATAGACTGATCAAAAGGTCTTTGATAGGTTGTAACTTGGCCTGATTTGGGGGTAAGAATCTTTTGGTTAGAGGCTGATTAATTTGGAGAGACTGAAATCCTAAGATTTTTGACCTTAATTCCTTCTCAGCTCTTCAATTCTGTCATTCTGACATTTTGGGATTCTTTTTCCTTTTTTACTACCTTTTCTTCCTTTTGTTTTCTTTTCTCTTCTAAGCTACATTTTAAAATTTTCAGACCATTCTTCTTTTTTCATTTACTTAACTTTTTCTTCTGAGAAGTAACTTGATTCTAATTCTTGGAATCAGCCTTTCAATCTCTCTCAAGTTATGTCAGTGGAACATGGTTAAGTAACTTCATAAGGTTTCTGAACAAATTGGTCTCAGGCTCAAAATGGATTTTCTTTCTAGGTAGGCTATTTGGCTCTAAGCTAACAAGAATAAGTGCCCTTATCATATCAGTAATGCATGCAAGCCGGAGAAACAGTTCAAGTTCTAGAAAAACTACTACAGTGAGGCCTCTTTGAAATAATTGTTTCTGTTTAGGCTCAATCCTCACAGTTGTAATTCAAACTAGAATCTAATTCCCATAATTCACATAAGCATTATCTTAGATTAATTCACCAAAGAACAATTATACAAACGAGCAATCATCATTCTCAGATTATATAACACAAATGAATGCTTCACAGATATCATGCTTCTATGATTCAATCCACAATAGTACTAAGCCAGCTCTGTCAAATCTGAGATTGCTTGTCAGGAATTCAATATATATATATATAGCACACAAAATAACTACCAAAAAATAACTAAGAAAAATTAAAAGAGTTAGAGTATCTCCCTTGATAGAAGAATAGCAGTTCCAAGATGCAAGCCTACCGTTCCCAGATTTAGAGAATTGTTGTCCTCAGCAATAATTAGACCACAAGAAAGAAGAAAAACCTGCATAAAGGAACAAACAACGACATATAGGATAAACTATAATGCGCTCAAGAAACATCAGAATGTTTGGGAAATAAACTATCTCAAAATAGCTAAATGACCTTAACATCAACCTAAGGTCATAATAAACAGCAAAAGTACTAAACATAAAAATAAACTAATATACAATACATCTCCATCAGCAAGGAGATATAATCAGCAGATGGAGGATCTGGTGGTACTGGATGCCTTGGTGTATGAGACCATCATTCCCAGATTTAGTCCAAACCATGAAGCCATGTTTAGTGTAAGAACCTGCACCCGTTAATTAAGGAAAAATAATTAATTAATTAAGTAAATATGAAAATTAGGAGATAAATCCATAATTGACCCTAAGAATTAATATGAGGTATAAATAATTATGTTGAGTAAGTAAAAATACTGTAAGTCGCTTTTCGGGTGAAAAGTGCAGATACCGGCTCTGCTTCTCGGTATAAATGTCTGTCGATAAAGTATCCCAAAAAATTATAATAAAAATATGAATATTTCTAGAAAATTATGTAGGACTAGTAAAATGAGTTTCAGGGCAAAATAATGAGAACTGGTGGCAGAACGGATACTAACCATGGAAAAACGCGTACCGGAAAGGTGCTGTGAAAATTAAATAAAAAATATGATAAATCTTAGAAAAATGTGTAGGTTCAGATCCCAAGTTTGGGATTAAAATGATAAACGGATCTACGAGGGTTAATACTGCGTGAGATCACTTGACAGTTATAAATAGCCTCTTTATGCATAACCCTAGGTCGGAAACCTAGTGCCTCCACTTGCCCTAAAAAGCTGATCTGAAATATAAATAGAAAAGGGGGATCGAAACCCTAGGTTATTTTGTAAACACAGCGGCTGATTTGTGGCTGTCATTTGGTGTCCTCTTGGAGTCTTAGCTTTGTCTCATTAGGTCAGAATACCTAATTCTTGTGCTGAACCTCCTTTTTATAACCTTTCTTTTCATCTTCCAAAATTGCCCCTTAGACAAAACACGGCTGTGATTTCGCACTCTGGCGCTCTTAGCGTCAATTCCACGCTAAGAGCGTGGCTGCCTCTGAATCTTCATGCCATCTGCGTGACATCCACGCTGTGAGCGTCGGAGAAAGAATTGTTTCACGCCATCATCGTGAATTCCACACTACGAGCGTGGAAGTCTCTGGTTCTTCACGCCATCAGTGTGACATCCACGCTGTGACATGGATCTTCATTTTGGCAAGTCTCCATTTGGCTCCAGATTTGTCTACTTTTCCTACAAAATCAACATAAAATCAGTTGAACAATCCTGGATTTGGAATTTCAGCAAAATAACAATAAACGTTGCCTTTTTACTAAGGATTAACCAATAATATTCTTCTTTTTGGCTTGAATTTACCCATATGCTGAAGGCATACCAGGCGTGTTGAGATATATAGTCCCACATTGGTTGGATGAATAACTAATGTGACCTTTATAAGCCCTTGGGCACTCCCACCCTTTGAGCTAGCTTTTGGGGTGGTGTATCCTAAGGTTCTTTTACACTTACATAATAGTGAGTGGATCCCATTGTAAAGAGAAAAGAGATAAAAGATTAGTGAGACCAATTCACTTTTATGTAAGAGTGATAAAGAAATTTTCTCTGCAGTGAAAACGAAAACATTAATACCTTTGTTTTTATTGTATAAACTAAGTGGGGCCCATGTGAGGTTATAAAAAGATAAAAGAGAGAAAAAGAATATATGAACCTCATACATTTTTATGTGTGTAGGAGATAAAATTATATCCTACAGTATAAACGAGATTAAACCCTCAAAAATATATCATACATGATCTCATATAAGATTAAATGAATGTGATTATACTATAAAAGAAATTTTCATTTCACTTTCTAAACAATAGGAGCATAATATTGCATCTCACTTTATCCCTTTCGTTCCCCTTTAATTCATGGGAATGTGTTTCTCATGTTACATGAGATAATTTTGTCTCATGCAACACACATAAAAATAGGTGGAATAAACTAAGGAGAATAGAGAGAAAAGTAGGTCATATCCACTTTTTGTTTGTTTCAACATGAGAAAAACATTTATTTAGTTTATTCCCTTGAATTAGAAGCCCTAGGCTTTATAGAAAGAACATCCTAAGTTGCAATTGTTAGGCCGATATGTTAGGTCAATGTGGGAGCAAAAGTAGTGCGAAGCAACTATAAATAAACTCAGGAGCAATTAATCATCAAAGAGTAAATCTACCCAAACTGTGTAAACGTACACATCAAATAATATATGGTTTGTTATGAGCCCCATATTATCGTCCTTGGGGAATAAAGTATAAAATGATGTTTGAAAGAGATGTTGACAAAATTAATAACAAACTACTAATGCAATTGCATTCTATATTAAGGTCAACCAAAGAGCACTAGGTTATCTTTTTTGTTTCATCGAACTTGATCTGGTCAGAAAACTCTAAAGCAATTAATAACAACAAATTGAATCAACAAGTGATAAAAAAAAAGTAGGAGCAGTATCAAAACATAAGTTTAAATCTGGAATTAATCTGAGATCTTTTTATCATCAAATGCTAACAAGAAGTAGATTAAAATAACATGACTCAAAGAGAGAAAGACGTAGGTATTGGGATTAATATTTTCACCTTCTTGATCATTCCCACAATGTCATAAGTTTTTAGGATTGAAGAAATACTCTTGGCAGCTATACTATATATGTGCTCCTTAGATAACTTGAAGTAAAATGGTCACTTCTACTCCATTTTATCCTTAAGGATTCATTTAAAAAAACTCAAGAGAGATTATGTTGCCTCCTTCGAAGAAGTATGGCAGAAGGGATCATTATCAAAAGTGATTTATACACAATTGTGCTCCTCTTTCCGGGTATTCCTCTATCTTAGAGCAAACATCCTAAGACTTCTAAATTGCTCCATATTGCCTTGTGAGGGTCTCATCTTACTAGGTCGTCTCAAGATGAAGTTACAAATAAAGAGATATTGCAATATTAGAATATTAATCCAAGAAACACACATTTCAACTCAAAAAACAAATTTCCATTACAAGTTCAATCTAAGACAAAGAGGGCTACTTCTATCTTACCCTCAGCCTACTAAAGAAAGCTTAGCTCATGCTAGAAAACATGATAACGAAATAAAAAAATGAAGAAAAATGCAAAAAGCTTAAAAGTATGAAAAATGGCATTTTTGCCCAGCACGTCTGTCTTCTTACAGTTGCTCCATCCCAATCTAATCAAAATTTGCTCCTAAGCTAAACATCAAAATTTAATAGTAAAGAGAAGAAAAAAAGAATATATAAACACTAAATGTATCTCAATTTTTGAGAACCATCAGCAATCATTATCTTAAAAATAAATTTGAAAACAGAGTTAGGATTGTGGATGATCCTTGTTGGGTGTGAACTTATTGGTTATTTAAAATGTTATGATGAAGGACGTTCCTCTATCTTAGTTCAGCAAGAGAAAACACATTCGTTCTCTTAACTTTAACCCAAGTGCATAAGTGCACGCATCAAGTAATAAGTGGGACTATTAGTGCCCAAATTATCGTTCTCATGAGGATAGAACTCTAATTAATGCCTTAAACTATTTTAAAAAGAATGAAAATGAAAAGAAAAGTTAGTAATTGACCTGTTTGGTCAAACGTTCCCTACTGTCTTAGCAACGTTCCTTAAGAATAATAGGTTCAACCTGACAGCAAACAGCTCCTTGCGTCATTATATATGAAATCATTCTTGATGTAAGAAAGAACGACAATATTCATTGGAGATTTGTAGATATAAATTGAATAAAGCAGAAATAACAATAGTAATAACAGTAATTAAGAGACAACGGTATGGATGGTTTAAAACAGTTTTAACACAAGGAACAGATCCACTATTCCATTCATAAATAGTTATTTTCTCTACTCAAGACTTAACACTTTTGTATTTGTTACAGTCTCTTTACTGCCAACTCTGATTCTTCAACTCATGGACTAAATGGCTCACAAGTTTCCATATTCCTATGGCTCCCTTGACTCCAACAGTTACTTAGCATAGAACCTTTGAATGAACGAGGTGGTCCCTTATTCCTAAGACAACCAGCAGTGATGTGGAAACAACACTGCTTCGCCCCTCTGGTTAAGCTGTCTGAAATCTCTCCCTGTTGGAAGTTCTTCTCTCAGTATGTGTTCAATTTCCATTGACATATAATGAATATAGCTCACTTAACCAGAGAAATACAAAACCTTCAGTACAAGAGTTTTGAAAATAATCCTTTAAGAACTTTACAGTTTTTCCGTTCCACGGATAGTTTAGCCCATAGCTACTACTTTAAACATAATTATTCCAAACTGAAATCCCATAGACCCGAGATTCAGTTTAGATATAACGGGCGGAAAATGAGAGAAATAACACTTATATTTAACTGAAAACAAATTAGGTTACAATAAAATGAAAAGTGGAGAAGTATGGTTGTTGCTCGTGAGGAGTCTCAAGTGGGTGATACATAATAAGGAAGAGGTTGTTGTCACTTAACTAAAGCTAAAACTATACAACTGAAATCTAAAAACTATAAAATAAACTAAGTGATCTCTTCTTAAGGAATTTGATGATCTTCATTATGCTGGAACGTCCTATTTATAGGTAGAAGAATGAATGGCAAGACTTGTGATTTCCCTGGAGTTGTTTTCTTGGCTGCATGGACGGGGCAGTGCGAACAGTGTTCAGAGGGTTGCAAGTTGTTGGATGGGACACTTATTGTTAGGATTTGTCATTTCTTCTGCAGTCCCCCATGCCTTGCTTTCCTCTTAGCCAATGGGAACTCTTTATTCCCTGTTGTACACGTTTCTTTATGCTTGATTACTATACCGCTTCTGCTTTATGGAAACTTCTTTTCAACCTTTCCTGCAAAGTGGTCAGAGAGATTGAGTTAGTGAAGCAGGTGTATTTAATGTTCTCAATCCGTTCCTCTTTTTCTATATTTTCCCAAGGATTACGTCATCATCTGTTCCCCACTGTGTTTTTGTCATAAAGATATAAAACAAGTGTTTTTAGTGCTAAAGTTGCTCATCAGGTGAGGAAACAAATGGCATTTTGTCATCGAAATAGGCTGAGATGGGAACGAATTTCCGTCCCATCAATCCTCCAAATTTTTTTTGCCCTAGGCTTGTTTTGCAATCATTCTTCAAGTTAATACTTCATGACACTTTAATAAATGAGGGAATATGAACAAAGAGATAAAGTAAACTTCATAACAGAAAGCTTCTGTTTTGTTAAGTCTATATGCTTTCTCTTTCAATATTAAGTTTCGTTGTCCTCTGATTTTTGTGTAAAAGGTTTATTTCTCGTAATTTGAAGAGTTTTTACCTAAATAAGAATCAAAACTATACCCTTTTTAATATTCACAATATTTTTATCTCTCTTTAAGTGTTAGAAAAATCAACATGTTTATGTGTAGGTTATGATGTTCAGTGGTGGGGCGAGGGATTTTTAAAACTAATTTTCAATATTATTCATATAGAGTGTTTCAGTATTTGAGCAACTATGCTTCACATCACTTATCATATTTTTAAAATAGTTGTTTGTTAGGTTTTCTTTTAATTTTGTTAAAAGGTAATGTTTAAGTTATTTTAAAAGATATAAAAAAAGACATTCACATTACTTAATTTTTACAATAGTTGATTACTGACATTTTTCATGTGCCAGAGAAAGTGAAGGACATAAACAAGACTTTTCTATGTCTTATCCCAAGGTGGACAATCCCGAAACCATGAATCACTTTAGGGCCATCAGCCATTGCAACATTGTGTACAAAATCATGACTAAGCTCCTAGCTGATCTTTCAGATGTTGTATGAGTAACTTGGTAGCCCCTACGCAATGCAGTTTTCTTAGAGGCCGCCATAGCTCAGATAATATTGTGATTGTGCAAGAAATCATCCACTCCATGGAAAGGAAAAAAGTAAAGGTTGGGTGGATGGCCATCAAGATTGAGACTGAAAAGGCCTATGATCGTTTGAACTAGGGTTTTATTAAGGACACTCTTGTTGACACTGGTTTCAATGAGCACATGGTTGATTTGATTCAAACCTGCATTTCCACTAGCTCGATTAACATCCTCTGGAATGGGAGGACTATGATTGAGTTTAATCCCTCTCGTGGAATCAGGCAGGGCGATCTGTTATGCTCACGGCAAGTGCATCAATCGCATAAGTAATAAAGAAGTGGGTTAAGTATCGTTCCTACAAGGATTAGTGTCTCAAGCACTAGTTCACTATTTTTACTTAAGTTGGATAATTCGAATGATAGATTTGATTTAAAATTAATTAATAATTAAAATAAAAACAAGAACAAAATGCAAAATTAAAGATTCAAGCAATCAAGAAAAACATAGTTAGGGATTGATTTCCCCCAATCTCTCTTTTATGTTCTAAATTAAAACCTTATTTAATTTTCTTTTTTATATTTCCAATCAATTAATCTAATTTAATTAAAACTCAATCTCTTAGTATTCTAACCCTTTACTTCCTTAAGAGAATCCTAATTTTTCGGTGTTCCTTAAAAGGATTTAAGCATTAAATCAAGAATCATAAAATTGGTATAAGGATTGCACGATTCATATGTCCATCTCTAGATCCATACAAATAAATGATGAATTTACCAACCCCAATTCATATACGAACATCTTTATTGTCATACATGAACCTTAGATGAGTCTACAAGAAGATTGACTTATAAAAGCATGAAGAACAGGCAAATTCATTCAATATAAAAAAGGAAAATTGCATCAAAGATTGATTCAGAAACATAAAAATTCAATTGGATTCCATCTAACCCTAACTACAAAGAAAATTAGCTATTCATGGCAAAAAATAGACAAAAGATATCATAAAGGCTTCCTCAAACTCCATCATAATTATGGCCTGGTGAATCTCTACGAATCCACTCTTGATCTCCCTTGAAAACTATGTTCCCCGTGTCAAGTCCTAGTCAAGCCTCATGAAGAATAACTTAAATAGGTGTAGTAATCCTTGTTTTAAGTGAAAACCACGTAATGAGCCTTAATTCGGTCGCAACCGGGCTTTAATATGCGCAAATGTGCTATTTTGGCAACAAAAATATGGTTTCATATTTTAGGCATAACTTGAGCTATACTTGTCCAATTAATGTGATATTAGTCTCGTTGGAAAGATCAAAGAGAGATATACAACTTCTATGAAGAATAGAAGATCCAAATTCATCATCTTGGATACAAAAAATTGGCCATAAAGTAGCTTCAAGGAGATTTTCATTAAATGGTTGCTCCTCGTTTATCGCTTGAAGTTCTTCTCGCTCAACTATTTCTCTAATGCTACAATTCAACTCGATTGTCCTACAAAACAAGAAAGAATCATTCACATAAGTCAATAATTCAAACTCCATGCTTTTTAGCTAATTAACCCTAAGTTTTCATACTTTTGACTAAATATGAAAGTGATTTTAGCCCTTAAAATATGAAAAACTACGGGTTTATCAATCATTCCTAGATTTCGAATATTGTTATCCTTAGCAATCAATTAAAACAAAATGATGGGAAAGGAGACGAGTTCATGTGCTCAATGAAATCTCAACAGGCCAATCAATAACTATCACAATCAACGGAGTGTTCAGGCTTAATGTATAAAAATAATGAGACACCAAATCAAACAAGTATTCATAATCCAAAAGTCATAGAATCATAACAGGAGTTCTCAAGAAAGAAAGTAGGGAAATTAAACCAAAATACCCGCTCCTTAGGATTTTCAACTTAGTCATGCTCTAGTGTATGAGGGTGTCTGTTTCACTCCTTCTTCATTAAAGCAACACTACCATAGGCTTGATTATATTCTCAATCTTCATCTTAATAGTATACACAATAGACAAGAGGTATTTTATTAAGACTGTAATGTGGTCTGGCTAAAGGGAGAGATTAAATGCAGAAAAAGTGGCTATAAGTTTAGAAATCAGATTTAAAAAGGATCAATCATTAATTAAGAACACATTCGCAAAACATATTTTCTTTTTCTTTTTTAAGTCTCCATCCTTTGTAATTTTCCACACATTTTTATTCATGAAATATAATACTTTTCTAATAAGCAGCAAACTTCTTTTTCTTTATTTTTTCATTTTTCTCTTTTTTTTTAATGTATATACATTTTTTTTCATTTAACCACGTCTTATGTTCTTGACTTTGCCCTTTCTACCTTTATCTCTCATACATTAACTATAACAACCCTCATTAGAAAATATTAAATTATATAATTAACTTAAGATTAATTATTAGTCTATGTTAATTTTGAACTAGGTAAGCATTTGATGCAAAATTTAGTAAGTAAATGAATGAAGTAGCATGAGAATTAATGTGATAATACAATTCATGCAAAATGAAGTAAGTTAGACACAAATGCAATTTTTAATAATGTTTAGGGGTTAAAGTATAAATATGTGAAAGTTTAGGGACAAAATTACAAATAAGCAAAATAATGGCCTAAGCTTAACTTTGACTTCTTAATCAATTCCACATGGAATTTTAAAGCCTAGAAGTGGTCTTAGATTTGTCTAATATGATTTTAATAACAAAAAATTATACCTTTTTGTGTTGAGAAAAAATCACGACTCATAACTTGAAAAATCAATTTTTAAACTTTCAAAAGCTCTAAAAAAACCTAATGTTTTTGAGATGGATTAGGTTAGACTCTTGTTGAAATGTTATTTCTGTGTTGTTTTGTGATGAAAATCGCTTAAAAATCTATTTATTTTTTTTTTAGTTTTGACGAAGCTCTCATAGCGAAACCCGGTTTCGAGCGGGTTAAGAAGACACTGCAATTAGAAATCTCAAGAAATCATAGAGGTTAGTACGAGATTGTAAGAGAGACATCATATTTATATTTTTCACTAATAAGTCTCATAAAATCTACACTAACAGAAAATTCACTAAGATTATTAGATTTTTATATAACACAATGTTTTTTTTCTTTGTTTAAAATATTAATTGAATATCACCAAATTTGAATAGACTCTAAAATAATTTTTTAAATTCTTAATCGAATATCAAATAACTTTTTTTAATCTTGTTACTAATATATTCTTATTATTATTATTACTTTATTATTATTATTATTATTATTTTTAATTTTTTTTTTTGAAAAATTATTATTATTATTATTACTACTGCGTTGGGTTTACGCATCTAACTGGGATCTTAGTTTTGGTTTATGGGCCACCGCCATTTCAAACCCAAATTAGCACCCCTCTATATATATATATATATAGGGTTTAACTTTGAATGTTGTAGGATTGTAGGAGAGAAAAAAAGTAGAGAAAGTTAAATATAAAACATTAAATATGTTTATATTAAAAAAGAAAAGAAAAATTAATTTTAAACGGAAAAACGAATTTGTGTAGGAAAATACTTATATACAGTCACATTACAAATCATTTTGACATATATATATATATATATATATATATATATATATATATATATATATATATATATGTATTTTATTTAATCATTCTTCACACACCGCCAAAGCTCAATCCACTACCTTCTACTTCCCTCTGGAACTGCGAATTTTATATTCCTTTTTTACTTTTCACTCATCTCGTCTACTACTGCTATGGCAGAACCATCCACCGCCGACACCTCCTCCGCCAGCGATGCTCCTTCGCCGGTGCTGGTGCCAGCGCCGGCTTCCTCGCCTAAGAGCTGGGCCGACGAAGCAGACGAAGAAACCAACGCAACGCCGAGCTCCGAGACAGCAACCTCGTCGCTCAACGTCGACGGACTAACGATCGACGAGAACAAGAAGCCTTCTCCCAAGTTCTTGGACGAGCCTGAAGACTCCAACATCCAAGCGGTTGGTTCGATCCCCATTCCCAATTTCTCTTCTCTCTCTTTCTCGGCGAGAAATTGACGGTTTAGGGTTTTGAATTTCGGTGCAGGTTTCGTCCGGCGACACTCCGTACACGTCAGCTACCACCTTCGAGGAATTGAATCTCTCACCGGAGCTTTTGAAGGGACTCTACGTGGAGATGAAGTTCCAGAAACCTAGTAAGATCCAAGCCATAACCTTGCCTATGATCTTGAATCCTCCGAATAGGGATTTGATCGCACAGGCGCATAACGGTTCCGGAAAAACCACGTGTTTCGTTCTTGGTATGCTTAGTCGAGTTGATCCAACGTTACAGGCTCCTCAAGCTTTCTGCATTTGCCCAACCAGGGAGTTGGCTATTCAGGTAAGGTTCTGTGTTTTTTTATTTATTTTTTTTATTCGTTTGTTGAAAACCTAAGAAGCACCGATAGTCCTTAAATTTTTTCCCAACGTATCGGATACGCGTATCAGAAACGTATCGGACACGTATTGTTTGGTAATCGACATCCTATATCATCGAGAACGTATCGAAAACGCCGTATCGGTGCTTCATAGTTGATCACTGTTATTGAACATTGTGACTGTGTTAGTTGTAGCTTGATGATTATTGTGTTGTGTGGCAGAATACTGAAGTTCTCCGAAAGATGGGAAAGTACACGGGGATTAGCTCAGAATGTGCTATACCAGCAGACAGTAGGGATGCTTTGCCGATAGCGAAACGGGCACCGATTATGGCTCAAGTGGTTATTGGGACCCCTGGCACGATTAATAAGTGGATGAATTATAAGAAACTTGGGGTGACAAGGTTGAAGATTCTTGTTTTTGATGAGGCTGATCAAATGCTTGCTGAGGTAATTCTATCGTGATAATGAAATGTTGTTTATTTAGAATTTGAGGTTTCATTGTCCTTGGACTAGGCAAGCACATAGCCTTGTCATTCTCCCTGAGCTTATTATTGTTACAATCTTTTGGGGAGTTAGCAACACCCTTGTTTTTTAATAGAATAAGTTGCAATTAAATGGTTAGTGGTGACTGTCCTCCTTTAATGATGGATAAAGGGGAAGAGAGCACTAGTAGACCGCTTGTTTTAACTCTTGACAATATATATCTTTTTCTAGTTAGTAATTACTGGTATTCTAGAGATCCTAGGACCTAGTTTTAGGTTCAGGGAATTGTTATGGTTTACTGAATTAGAATACTTTTTTAAAGCAGCAGTATTCGCAGTTCAGTTGCTAAATATGCTGTGCTCTAACTTGCGTAATTATTGTAAACTTTGCAGGATGGATTTAAAGATGATTCCCTGAGGATAATGAAAGGAATAGAAAAATTCAATTCTAACTGTCAGGTTTGTTGAACTCTTTCTTGCGTAGTGTGCTTGTGTGCATGGCATTTTCATCCATCCAAGAAATTCTGGCATAGACTTAGTCTACAAGTTGCATAGCCTAAGCTAAGTACACACTGACACATCGTCATTGTACCTTAAATAACTCCATGATATCTGTGTCAATGTACTACTTTTAAAATGATAGTTTTTGGTTTTTTTATATGACTTGTGTTGATCAAATCTATGCAAGAATTTATCAATCCATAGGGACAGCACATCCATGTATGAAAATACACGTTGTTTAAATTACCATCACCCATCCTTCAACCTGTTTGGGTGGAACACCTGTCAATTCATGCAAGGTCATGCTCTCCCTGAGCCCTTGTGCAACTTGTGAAGTATATTTAAAACAGATTAAAGTGATTCATTCATTTTATAAGAACAGAAAAAAGTATGAGGAATTTTTTACGTAGTACATCATGCTCAATCAAATAATATTGCATAGATATGAAGATTGAATGTTAATTTGATTGATGCTAATGGTTTGCTATAATTTAATTTGAATCTATGTAGATGAGAATTATAATTGTTCCTTGTTATTTTTGTGCATCATAACCATTGCGTACAGACTTAAATGAACTTTTTACCGAGATTGGTTGCTTTGTATGTGATTCAAATGTTGTGTGTGCTTGTATGTGATGTAGTTGTTTTCTTTAGTTTTTTTCTTATCTAAGAAGATTTTGATTGACTTGTGTTTGTACAGGTTCTTCTGTTTTCTGCTACATTCAATGACATTGTCAAGAATTTTGTTTCGAGGACAGTTAAGCAGGATCATAATAAACTTTTTGTGAAGAAAGAAGAACTATCTTTAGATGCCGTAAAGCAATATAAAGTGTATTGTCCTGATGAACTCTCTAAGATTGAAGTCATAAAAGATTACATACTCGAAATAGGAGAGAATGTGGGGCAAACTATAATATTTGTGCGCACAAGAAATAGTGCAAAAATGTTACATAAATCACTTGTTGATTTGGGCTACGAGGTTACTTCTATACAAGGCGCTCTTGGGAATGAAGAGAGAGACAAGGTTGTCAAGGAATTCAGAGATGGTTTGACTCAGGTTCTTATATCAACTGATGTTCTTGCCCGTGGCTTTGATCAGCAACAGGTGCTTAATCTCCCTCTCTTCCCTTTTAGTGTGTGTACTCATTTGCTTTTCAATTGATGACATCCTTCCATTGCATATTTATTCAGGTTAATCTGGTTATCAACTATGATCTTCCAGTGAAATATACTGCCGAGTATACCCGTGAACCTGAGCCTGATTATGAAATATATTTGCATAGGGTTGGTAGGGCTGGACGTTTCGGGCGCAAGGGTATGATTCTAGTTCATGTCTCATTGCATTGTCTGCTTACTGTTGTGTAATTATCATAAATTGTTGTAAGTGTTGTAATAAGTGGGTTTCATGTTGTTACTTTTTATATATGTTGCTATTGTAGCTCAGTTAAGTTGCTCAGATGAGTTTCTGCATGTTTTAAACAAAAGGTTATTTATCTCTAACAAATCACTGTGCTAGCTTTGGCATGCTTTCCATTGTATTATAATTATAAGAGTAAATCCGATTAGTACTAACTGTTTGGTTGGCATTATTTTCCTTAGGGGCAATTTTGTTGTCACATGTCATTAGTTCAAAAATTGACCTGTGATGGAAGTAGTAATATTTCAAGCAATCTGAGTATTTGTATAGTGAATGTTATTTTGGGCTCAATAAAATTTATATAAAAAATGAAACGTAAAAATTGACTATGCATCTATAGTACTGGACTTTATTGTGTCTAAATACATTTTTACTTTCCCCTACCCAACCAAGCAGACCCTGAGTTGGGCTGATTGATCCTGCTCGGATGGGGTTGTGCTCTAATATGTTGTGCCACACAATCACTTCATATACGATTTCAAATTTTTAATTTATCCTTGTACTCCTAAGGAAGTAAACTCAAAACTTCATTCTTCATAAAGTTATGCATGATATTTTCAGTAATGATGCAAAATAATAAAGCTGTTTGCCACTTGTTTCTTTTGATCCTACAGGGGCTGTATTTAACCTGATATGTGATCAAAGGGATGAAAAGATCATGTCCAAGATTGAGAACCATTTTGGCACCCATGTTTCTGAGGTATGCTACTTGATAATGGTTCTTGGATTATGATGCACCATGCTGCATGACGCTAAACATTGAATCTGAAAATTTTCATTTTGACTTTGTTTATTATACTTGCGGAATTCTGAACACATGCATCTTACATAACATTATTTCATCAATGTCACTGTGGATGCAGGTGCAAGAAAAAAGTGTTGAAAACTTTAAAGGGGCTCTTAAGGAGGCCGGATTACTGAGGTGAATTGGCCGAAGTTGAAGGATATTGATAACTTTGTGTTCCTTGGCTCGCAACATAGCTTCTTCTGTTGTGTACAAGTCTGTTGAGGTCTCAGTCTATAGATTTTTTCTTCTCCTATCCATTCTTCCTGCCAAAATCCAAAAACACTACGCGAGTAAAGATTCAATTTTTTTCATGCAGTTTTTTGGTATATAAACTAGTGAAGTATGGTCCATGAATGTGTGCCTGTAAATCTCATCCCCAATAGCGTTCAAGTTGGAAGAATATTTCCATTTTCGTACGTTAGCAAATTGAGTACTTTTAAGTTTTATGATTTATTCATTGGATCTATAAGCCAAATCAAGGGTATGAGAAGAGATTTGGTGGTTACTTTCAAGTTTCAAGTGTCATTAATGGTTGGAGGTGTTAAAAAACCCGAGTGATCTAAACCAATTCATAAATTGAACCAAATCAGTATCAAAAACCGGTTTTTATAAAACGGTATAAAAAATCAATCCAATTTTTTAATTTTGGTTTAGGTTTGGTTATCCATTTTCACTAAAGTTTGGATATCTATAATAACCAAATCATATCCATTTTTTTTAATGGTTTTTTATTTTTACTTTTGTTGGATTTATTATGTTTACCTTTTTTTTCTCTTTGATATTTTACGAGAAAATGTGAGTTAGAATAGAAAATTGCATTTTGTGTCTACAAAACTTAAATATGGTTTTTCATATGGTGGGTTTGATTTCTACTAAAATTATTGATAATGCAGTTTTATTTTTATGTTTTTTTCTTATTGTGAGCATATTTATGGTTAAAACAAGAATTTACATGAATGTGAGCATCACTTCTACATGGATGAATCCATGATTGATGGCTTCAATAACGGGCCTACTCATATTTAATCAAAATAGCCTAGATATTTTTAGCAAAAAAATAAATAAATGGCCTTCTCATGTTTAATCGAAATAATCTAGATATTTTAAGCAATAAATAAATAAAGGTATTTTTAAAAAAAAAAATAGCACAACTCATCAAAAACCGATTTTGAAGTTGTTATAAAATCGGTTTTGAACTTGATAATCACTGTATGATTCATAACCAGTTTTGATTTAAAATCGGTTCTGAATTAAAATCGGTTTTGATTGATTTTATATCAAAACCGGTTTTGATTGATTTTATATCAAACCCGATTTTGAACCATAAACCGGTTTGGATAAATAAAAACCGATTTAAAAAAAAAAACGGTTCAGTTTGAAAACCAAACTGTTTAAAACTGATTCGGTTTAGTTTTTGTCAAAACCGATTATGAATTGCTCCCCTACTAATGCACACCCCTACATCAATAACAAGCATCCTTAGGTCAGGGTTAGCATTGGAATTTTTTTAAAAAAAAAAAGGTTGCGAAGCTCATTTTGCCACGTCTAGGTCTCACTGTCTTAGATAGATAATTTACTTTAAGTGCTGTATCGAGAAATGATAATACAAGGGCAAATCTTATGTACTTACTATTTTATTTCTCTATCCCTTTTGCACATAATTTTAACATAATTAAGTGTGGTCCATGTAGTCAGCTGTTTCTTGGTAGAGAATGTTGAAGACCGGAAAGTGGAAAATAGAGAATGAAGTAAAAATAATATTGGAAAAATATTTGAACTTTTAAATGATATAATTTTATTTCATTTTAGATCCTAATTGTTGAATTCTATCAATCTACGGTTAGGATTTATTAGTTACACTTATTAGTTAATTAGTAATTCATAATAAAATTTAAAAATTCCTAACCGTTGATTGACGGAAACCAATGGTTAGAATCTAAAATGACATGAATTATAAAGAATAAATTTTTTCCCAAAAGGGTTTGGATTTTCATTCCTAGCTATTTTAAGTGATAATATGTATATTTTTATTTTACCATGAAGTTCTACGATGTACATGCAAATTAAAGTTTTACAAGTTACAAAGGGAATTTTTTTAGTCCTTTTAAAAGATATAACTTTGTGTCATTTTAGATCCTAATTGTTGATTTTCGTCAATTAATGATTGTAATTTATTGGAGAAAATTTATTATTTAATTAGTAATTTATAATAAATTATAATTGTTAATTGACGGAAATTAATGATTAAAATATAAAATGACACAAAATTATATAATTTAAAAAGATAAATATAAGCTCAAGCGCCGCACGTCTTCCAAAGACAATGGACAAACACCATAAAGGCATAACTTGTTAATTGTTATCCTCCCCTTAACTCTTTATTCATCCTGTTCATTCCCATTTATTGATTTTTCCATGAAATTATGTCAGCTTATAAATTTATAAATTAAAAAGAAATACACAATGATCTTCATAAAAAATATCATCAGTAAAAACCTCATGCCGTGATTCGAGACATTCTCCCAAATATTTTTTTATATTAAAAAATTAGTATATTACCCGGGGGATCAAAATTTTTGTCCGCCATAATTGGTTAATCTCTAAAAGAAATCAAGAACATCATATTGCTATGAAGCTCTGAATGGTACAATGGTGAATGTATAAACATGAAGGAACAAAAATGAAACATGCAAATATTTTACTTGAGAAATATCTCGAAAAAGAATTTATTTGGCTATTTTGGCGGGGTGGGTCGGCCATCTGGGCCGAATCCATTTTGTCACTTTTAATTGTCGCATTTTATATCAACCTATAATAGGTTTCTATATTTATCCACACAAAAACAAAATATTGTTATAGTTGCGTCTAAATTACTATCTATCTATATTTTTTATAGTTGTCTCTAAATCAATCTTTTGAAGTGATATATTAAATGAAGAGTTGACAAATATTTTAGTTAGTACGTTTAGTATTCTAACAAAAACTTCATAGAGTAAGATGAATGTGGTAATATTAATAGACTATTCATTAACTTAATTGCTTAAGTATATATAATTATTTATAAAATTAACATATATATATATATATATATGGGATATGTTAATCTGTCTACTCTTATTTTGTCTATCTTTGTCTAGCCCTTTCAATATTATTCTATTACAATCTCATCCAACAGTCTATATTTGCAATATAAAATAAATCTTTTTTTCCCTTTCTTTCTCCTCACTTTCTCCTCCATCCTTTCTCTCTTCCTCTGCTACAAGATCGAAAATAACGAGAAAATCGAACGAAGAACACATACCACCATCAGGTTTTATGGAACTTATCATTTTTTTGGAACTAATCTGAACGTCCTTATCATGATTTTTTTTTTAACTTCTTTTTAACTTACCTATGAGTCAAAAAGTTGAAGGCAATAAAACTCAGTGACCCAATTCTCCGATCCTTTAATTTTATGAGGCATACAGGGAAAATCAAAAAAGATATCAAAACTAAATGATTCATAACTACACTAGCGGGTTCACCTGGGCGGCAGACATCAGCGATAAAGGGGAAAAAATAGGTATAACGTATAAGAAGAGGGAAAGGGAAGGAGAGAGAAAGGGGAAGAGAGAAAGTGATGAGAAAGAAAAGGGAAAAAAATGTTTATTTTATTTCACAAATATGAACCGTTGGATTAAATTGTAATCGAACGTTAATGAAAGGGGTAGGAAAAGGTGGGAAAATTCAGAATAGGCAAAATAACCTATATATATATATATATATATATATATATATATATATATATATATATGAGCATATATTCAATGCATTGTATTTTAATCTCAATAATACTTCAACTCACCAACAATAATTTAGTGAAGAATATAAAGAATCAACTACTCACCGGTTGAAAATAACTAATCATAAATAACATTAAAAAAATGATATACTCCAAAACATTGAGTGGTCATTCCTTTTAATAGAGTAATTAACAAGAATAAATAATATTTTTTTAGTTAAAACGAAACTCTACTCCAAGCAGCGGCGGACCCATTTGCGGGCAAACGCCCGCATGTGCGGTCATAAACTTTTAGATTTTCAATTTTGTTTTTTTGTTACTTTTTCTTGATTGCAAATTCTTATTTGTCTCTTGATTCAATATATATACATATATTAGGAGTAAATACTCTTTTAAGTCCCTAGCAAAAAAACATGATCCCTATTTTAGTCCCTTACAAAAAAAAATTAGTCTCCGGGTCCCTAAAAAATTTAAAGTGGATAATTTAGTTAAAATTGTGGTCTCTCAAAAATTCAAAAAAGACATACATTAATCCCTCAAAAAGACCAAAATGGGTCCACTATGAATTTCTTAGGGACCAGGTGACTAATTTCTTTTATAATGGACTAAAGTGGGACCGAATTTTTTGTTAGGGACCAAAAATGATATTTATTCTTATATTAGATTATGAGCAGGTTTGAGCGTTGATTTAAACTTTCTTTACAAAAAAAATTAGGGGACGCTGCCCCCGAATCGCGCCACTAAATGTGCGGACATAATTTTTTTTTCCTGGGTTCACCACTTACTCCAAGTATAAAGTTTTGTAGAAGTGACTTTAGGGTTATATTAGGATGGAAGGATTTCTAAAGAAAGAAAAGAAGTATATAAATTCTCATATTATAATAACACCTTATTTTATTCCTTTTATTTCAACTTTCAAATAATGAGTCATTGGGCAACTGCACAGATAGTGGCCACTAGGGGGTGAAATTGGGTCGGGCCGGCCCATAGGGGCTACAGCCCGGCGCATTAGTGGCCTAGCTTGGCTCGGCCTTTTTAGTTGACAGGTTGGGCTTGGGCTGATATACATGTTTGATTACATAATTGGGTCATAGGCTTAATATATTAAGCCTGGCCCATGAGCCTCCAAGGCTGGCCCAATTATTCTGGATAGTTCTGCTATGGAATCTCAATTACTAGAGTTAATAACATACAAAAAATTCCTTTTACTCTTTACTTATAGGGTTTATTTTTTCTAAAGTTACTTTAGATAACTTTATCTAAAGTTCATCAAAACGCCGTCATTTTGGGGTAAAAAATTTAAAATATTAGAATGATAAAGACCATTATAACCCTGAAATAAATTAAAATTACAAAAATACCATGATTTCCGTCCCAAAATGACATTGTTTCGATGAACTTTAGATAAAGTTATCTAAAGTAACTTTAGAAAAAACAAACTCTTACTTATAACTTGTAAGACTACAGCATTATTGCTAAGCCTTAATTCACCTGCAAGCTCTCGAGTCCCGAGTAAGACACACCACCGCCGTTCACGCCACCACCGCTGTCCCCCACCGTTCATGCCACCACCGCTGACCTTGAAGTTATCTCTCATCTCTGTGTGTTTATTTATCAGATAAATAGAGTTCCTCGTTCATATTGATCTTGATTACAAAAAGCTTAATATCAGATTCTGTGATTGGTAATGTTTAATTGAAAGGCTGAGAAGGAAAGAAGTGTATTTCGAATCATCATGGTTCTGTTTGGACGTTAAAATTTTGGTTTTTGTTTTAACAATAGAATTTGAGTATTTTGTGGAGTTGATTCATGATCTGCTTGGAAGTTAAAAATTAATAGGCTAACGGGCCGGACCATTTATTTTTTTATAAATGGGCCAAGACATGCTAACAGTTAGACTTATACTATGCTATCGGGCCGGGCCAAATTGAAATTTTTTGGCACAGACTTGGGCTTTGCAGGGCAAAGCTTGGCCCAGCCCAGCCCACTTTCACACATAATGGCCACTGGCCAGTCTCGCATGTGGGACAATGGGATTTTTTTTTTTTTTTTTTAAGTTACTACTGTTATGGTTTGCTTTTTTACTTAAAACAAAATTTGATATAAAATAATGAGTAAAATACCTTCTGGTCGAATTCAACTGAACTTCATTAAAAACCGAATTGGTGTAAATGATTTTATTTAATTTAAAATTAGTTTGATTCGGTTCAAAATCGATTCAGTTCAATTCAAAACTGATTCGGTTTGATTCGGAATCGTTTTGGGATGACCTTATTCTGAAAAGAAAAAATATTAAACAATTAAAGAAATAAAGTAATACAAATCATTTTGGTTCGGTTTACAAACGGTTGGGTTTGGTTCGAAAACAATTGAGTTCTTGAACTGGTTTTAAAGACCAGTTCAGTTCATGAATTGATTCTTTAAAAATCGATTTGATTCATAAATTTATTTTTAAAAATCGGTTATTTTAAGTGCAATTCTGTTCGGTTTATTTTTTTGGTTATTTTGCACATCCTTACCTTTGGGGTCCTCAACAAAAATCACAGTATCCATCTTAATCCCTTAGAAAAAAAAGTTGATTTGTGGTCTTTATAAAATTCAAAATAGGCTCAATTAGTTGAAATCATAATCTCTTTGAAATTCAAATAAAATTTATGTTAGTCTATCAAAAAGACTAATATGAGTCTATTTTGAATTTTAGATGGATCATGAGTTGATTTTTTCCCTAAAGAATTAAATTGGGCCCTCAGATATTTTTTGAGAACCCAAAAAATACTTTATTCTAAAATAATAATGATTATGTAATAAAAACAAAAAAGATTTTTATAACTCAACACGATTAATACGAATCATATTAAAAAAAAGAAGAAGAAGAGAAAACTATAAGATCACTTCAGCAAAGGTACTTGATAATACAATGTACCTAGTTTTAAAACACTGATGCATTAACAATGATAAATACATAATTCTCACTTCATATATAGTTCATATACCAATGAATCATAGATGTCATAATTCCAAGAAAAAAAAAAAAAAAAACAGAAAACAAACCACCACTTTTTTCCATGTGTACTTGATAATATTAATGATTGGAAATAACACATGTAAGAATTAAAATTTGTTTGTCTTCCTCTATTGCTGAATGACTTCTAACTCATTTGTAGTTGTTCTTTTTTGTTGTTTTTACTTTTCATTAGTATCCAAGAAAAAATTAGTGTTTCTTAATTTCTTTTTTCTGTCCTTCCAACTCCCTATTATTGAATAAAATCAATGTATGTTTTCCCGCATGTCTCTTTCTATCTTTTCCGATCTTGGTATACCTCAATGGACGTTGTTGCAAATTTCAATCCAAGTTCGTGTAAGGCCCCACAATCTCTTAGCAAAAGATAAATCATATGTTATTGGACAAGTACCCCGTTATATTCTCACTGTGATCCACCACATGATAAGATATTTGATTTTGATCAATTTTTTGGTATAGACATATAAGATAAACAATAAAAAACAACCAAGCGTTAAAGGGTCTCTTTTCATACCTTAATATTTTGGTGATTCATTCCCTTCGTTTTAAAAATCTATTTGTCTATAACATATAAAAGTTGTAAATATATAAATGTTCAAAAACAATACACTCTCCCAAGTTTCAGTAAAATAACGAACAATATATGATTTAAACACTATTTAAAAAGCTTTAGTATTTACCACCAAATTTAGATCAAAGTTAAAACTTAACACGAGTAGTGTATACACATCTGTATTAAAAATTAAGATTTAATGTTTCTTATCCAGTAAAAGATAAAAATTATCTCCTATATACATATGAGGTTTGAGATTTATGCAGTGTCTAAAAATCAGGCCTGACCAGGGTCATTACGTTGACCCGATTTTATATATTAAAAAAATATAAATGTATATATCTTATATAAAAATATTAAGAAACAAATCACCAATCATCAAAGATTCAAAATATACTTAATATAATTCACCAATTATAACCACAAGTCAATATTACACAACCTAATTAAAGTATCAAGATACCAAAGTACAAAACTCATATTCTAATGATACTAAATTATTAAGATTAGATTTAGGTTTGCAAGCATTTTTATTTTATTTTTTAATAAAATGACATTGTTTTATGGAATTTTCTTAAAAAAAAAAAAAACATCCAGTGACTCCTTTTGACCCCTCTGATCCGGGAGTCACTGAAACTCGGCCGAATTTTGGGGGTCAGAGAGGTCGACGTACATATAGGGTCCAACTTGTGACCTCAACTCTCGGGGGAGAAATCAAGATTGATCCCGGTCAACCTGGAGACGAGGTTTTAAAACACTGGATTTATGTTTTCTCTTTCTATTTCTTTTCCTCATATGAGTCTACATAAATTTCATATACTTTATATATAGATTTTATATATATATATATATATATATATATATATATATATATATATATATATATATATATATTGTAGAGATAAATTTATTTCATAAATAAGAGAGGCGTTAAACTCTAGAAATTAATACAATTTTTTTTTACAATCATTGTACTTTTACCCGACTTGGTTTGAATATATTAGTTGAATAATTTATGAATGAGAAATATTAGTAAAAGAAAATTCTCTTCTTCACTCATAAATTAGAGGAAAGAGAAAAAATATAAAATAAATATCATCATTAATTTGTGAGTGCATGAAAGAATATTTGTGAGGTAAATATTTTTCTTTATAAATAATGAGAAAAAATAAATTTTTTTAATAATTATTAGGAATATTCTTGCACTTTTGAAAAGTTTGACAGGCTTATGGAATGTGTCACCGTACATACAACATTACACCAAATAGCTTAAATTTAAACTAAAAATTAAAACAAAGCAAATTATGGTGGGGTCGATATATTACAACAGCATCACAAGTCACAAATTATTGCCTTATTTAGGAAAAGTGGTTAGAGATTCATTTTACTTCCATAAAATTTTTTTGTTTTAAAAACTCCATAAAATATCATGTGTAGGAAAGTTTGTTTTATTACATTAAAGTATAAAATGAAAATCTTTCTTAATCTAAACATGAATTCAGCTGATTGACAGTAATGAGCAACTATCATGTTCTGAAGGAACTGTAACTCTTTCTCTCTCTATCTATCTTTCTAAGTTTAAAGTTTAAACTTTTCGATGCACCAAAGCCACCAGCACCGGTTCCATTACCATTCACATTAGAGAAAACCTAGATAGGAACGAGAATGCGGCGTTGCATTCCAACGTTGTTGGCCTTAGCCACGTTGTTGGTGTCGGTGGCGTGCAGCGGTTTCCTCCCTCTGGAACGGGGCATTCCTCTGAGCCACCGTGTGGAGCTGGAGGCGCTGAGAGCTCGCGACAGAGCCCGCCATGCTCGAATCTTGCGAGGTGTGGTTGGTGCCGGCGTTGTCGACTTCTCAGTCCAAGGCACCTCCGATCCATACTCCGTTGGGTACGGGTAAATCCTCGCCCTTCATTCTCTTTCTGGGTTCTCTCCCTTTATCATAAAGTTTCTTTTTTTATATGCCCCTTCTTCTTGGTTCCTTTCTTATTTTCATTCTCTTTCCTTACGTGGGATGTGCATTTTTTGTATTAGAATAAGGGTTTTATTAATCTCATGTTAAAGGAGTTAGTTATTTCATGTCATAGCGATAAATTTGTGGGCTCACTCTGGGAAAAAATAAAAGAAAATAAATTAAAAAGTTGGAACAGTTATCGAAGGGTGCAGAGAAAAACTTATGTCATTTAAGAATAGTTTTTCCTTAGAATAAATATGTTACAATATTGTAGTACTGATTTTTTTTTTTTTTTTCTGATTGCCCATTTGAAAGTGAGATCATATTTTTGTGTTGTCTTGCCTTTAATTGATTGGTTCTGGAAGTTTTATGTTCACATTGTTATTTTGTTTGTTTGAAAATTGCATTATTCTTCTTCATTGTCTTTTACAATCTGTTTAAAGGAAATTAATATGAGCTACTAAAAGCACTATGTATGTGCTCTTTGAACATGGGGGTAATCTTGATTTTTCTTGCTCAGGCTGTATTTTACCAAAGTGAAGATGGGATCTCCTCCTAGAGAATTTAATGTTCAGATTGATACTGGAAGTGACATTTTGTGGGTTAATTGCAATACTTGCAGTAATTGCCCTCAATCTAGTGGACTAGGGGTGAGAATTTTGAATTTGATGCTTGTTATCTTGAATACTTGTGGTAACTTGGGAAATAAGGTTCTAATTTCGAGCTTTATGCCTTGTTCTTCTTGTTACTTGTGTTCTGCACTGTACAGATTGAGCTCGATTTCTTTGACACGGTTGGCTCGTCCACAGCTATGCTGGTTTCCTGCTCAGATCCAATATGCACTTCTGGGGTTCAAGGTGCAGCAGCCGAGTGCTCCCCTCAAGTTAATCAGTGCAGCTACACCTTTCAGTATGGAGATGGAAGTGGGACATCTGGTTATTATGTTTCTGATGCAATGTATTTTGACATGATCCTGGGACAGTCTTTGCCGGCTAACTCTTCGGCTACCATTGTTTTTGGGTGAGCCCTTATGCTTATTATTGTGAATAAGATGAATACATTGATTGTGGGATTGGGAACATATAAAGAATATACCAAGATGGGAGGGTCAGAGGAGTCTAGCTTTACAGAGGGAACCCTGGTACATGCTTGGTAGGCGTGAAAATCAGAGGGAATGGGAAGGGGTAGTTAATTGGTAATGTAAGATTTTCCAATAGATTCATTTTTTAATAAAGGGGAGAAAAGGTAAATATATGGGGTTTGCTGGTCATGGTAATTTTTTTGCCTATTGCTTCTCTTTTGGTTGTCTTTGCATTTACTCCCTCCCGTGTTTATGCCACTACTTAATATGGATTTTGGTTTGAAATGAAACATTTTTGGATGGTTGTTTTGGCAATAGGTGTAGCACCTATCAGTCTGGAGATTTGACTAAGACAGACAAAGCGGTTGATGGGATTTTTGGGTTTGGCCCTGGTGCTCTATCTGTTGTATCACAATTGTCATCACGAGGAATAACACCCAAAGTTTTCTCTCATTGCTTAAAAGGAGATGGCAATGGAGGAGGCATTCTTGTTCTTGGTGAGATTTTGGAGCCAAGTATTGTTTATAGTCCACTCGTCCCATCACAGTATGTTCTCTTAGGCACTTCCTCTCTCATTTTCTTTCCGTAGTTAGTGGACAAGTTTCCTCTAATATTATTGTAGAATATTCTTCATTTCTTCAATTACATAAAATTCTTATGAAAGGAATCTACCTGGCATTTCTGAAAGAAACTGATGGAATTAGGTATTTCCATTATTATCAATTGTCATACATTACTTTTTAAGTAATTATGATATTATCACTTTGGAATTTGGAATTTGGTATTATAAATGAAAAATCAGTACTGCCATTTGATCATTTGAAAGTTAGCTAATTAATCATTTTTTTATATCCGCAGTTTATACTAAGCTTATCATTTTTGTTTTGTGCAATATGTTAATGTTTGATGTCTTAAAATTATGTCAATTTTTTAACCTCAGTTGATAATTTCTGTGGGGTGAATTCTGTTTTATCGTATTTAGCCTAGTACCCTGATTTTGGGTAGTATTCTTGTTATAAAAGTAGTGAGTCTGGAAGATGTTGATATATTTGGGTTCATGTGTCTTGGGGAGAAGAAACATCTTTTGGTTTCTCAAGATGATATTGTCTTAAATGGATTTGTCAAATCCTCTCTGTGTAATAATCCCTTTGGTTTCCTTTATGTTTTCTCTTGCACAAAGTTACATTATTTACCACACCCTTGGTGAGTATGTTTGAATGAACTTGGTAACGGAAAACCATTTCAAAATTTCTTTTCTTGAAATTAATATTAAAATGAATATAAATGGAAATATAAAATGCATATTATGCTATTATTCTTGTTATCTATTAATTTGCAGTTCTAAATGAGATATATTGCAGTGTATTTGACTTGTTCCTTGATCAAATCTCAGGCCTCATTACAACTTAAATCTTCTGAGCATTGCTGTCAATGGGCAACTCCTCTCAATTAATCCAGCTGTATTTGCAACATCTAACAACCGAGGAACTATAGTTGACTGTGGCACAACATTGGCATATCTTGTTCAAGAAGCTTATGATCCTCTTGTCAATGCTGTAAGTTTTCTTGTACCTCGTCCAAAATTTTGGAAACTTGTACTGTATTTTCTCCTTTGACTTCTCCACGATGAGGATTCGGGCATTGCAAGTAAAATACGAGGATATTTTCTTACACTTTGGCTTGCATGTCTTTTGTTTTATCTATCTCCTGAAATCACAATTTGACATGTTTATTGACTGAATTCTTTTGGATTCTTATACTCCTGTCTCATTTGATATATATAAAGTTTTATTATGTCAGTTATAGATTAAGTTTGAACATGCATTGATCTAATTGGTAATTGCTTATACTCCTGTCTCATTTGATATATATAAAGTTTTATTATGTCAGTTATAGATTAAGTTTGAACCATGCATTGATCTAATTGATAATTGCTTTTATTAAAAATATGGAAATGATTTATTGAGGGCTTGCATGCCTTAAGATACTTAGGCAACCAAACACCATAGAGGTTTACACCCTCTTTCTTATATTATTATTATGATTATTCTTCTTATTATTATTTGAAAGAAGGTTTGGAAGGGAGGCAAATAAATTCTTCCTTTTGCATATCTATCTTGTATTTTAAAAAATGATGTTGACCTTACCTACAACATATACTGATGTTGAATTTCTAAATGAATGTGTAGATAACTACTGCTGTGTCACAATCTGCCAGACCCATTATTTCAAAAGGAAGTCAGTGCTATCTGGTCTCAACCAGGTTAATACAAATATGATATTTGTTATAAAGATCTTTAAATTCTCTTTCATCTTAAAAAGATAGTTTGTCCTATTAGGATATGTGATTATCTCACTAGAATTTATGTTTGTTACATATTCAGTGTAGGAGATATTTTTCCTCCAGTCAGTTTAAACTTTGCTGACGGAGCAACAATGGTTTTAAAACCAGAACAGTACCTTATGCATACTGGTTTCCTTGTAAGTATGTCGGTTACACTGTTGGTTATATTCTTACAGAAGGAAGTTATTATTCGGAGTTGTATGCCATTGATAATATGCTGATGTGCCACTTTGCTGTAACAGGATGGTGCTGCAATGTGGTGCATCGGTTTCCAGAAAGTGCAGGAGGGAGTCACAATTTTAGGAGGTTAGATGCTGGATAAATTTAAACTGACTAAAATCTTCAAGGAATTGGAAGAAGTTTAAACTTTCTCTCATTTGATTATGAAATGAGTACTTTAATAAATAGTAAAAAATTATTGAATATGTCTTCTGTATCTGTGGTAAACAGCTAGTGTACCATCATTTCATTCAGAACTTCCGGTTTTTACTACTTAACAATTTCACATAACCCATTATTCTTGGTAGAACTAATAAATGGAAAAACACCCAGTTGTGTTACTAAAAATCTTCAAAACAATAGTCAATATTGATTTTCAGATTTCAGTAAACATTCTAATGGAACTTTAAAATCAACATCAATATCAATATCACCTTTATCTCACAGACTAGTTCATTCAGCATCTAAAGAACCTTTAAAATATGAGCTAAAAAAAGGTTAGATTCTCTCATTATTTGTCAATTGTCCCAATCCAAATTCCATAGAGATGCCAGTGGACTACTGCTCTTATCTTCATAAAGCTAGGCATTCTGATAAAAGTTGATTTTGTTTTTGACTTGAAAACATCATGAACAAGTATGCTAATCTTAAATTAGCCTTTTCATTTTATTTTGTGTAAGTTATGCATCAAATGTATCAGATCAGCAAGTGATCAACTATGTTATTCTGAGAATTGAGTGTATCAACTTTGTTTTTCCTTCTTTTGTAGATCTAGTCCTAAAAGATAAGATATTTGTCTATGACTTAGCACATCAACGAATTGGGTGGACTAACTATGACTGTAAGTTCACCACATGAACTCTCTTTCCTACAAGGAGTATATATGATCCTTCCTTCACTTTGTCTCAAGTTTTAACTTGCTACCAGGTTCCATGTGCGTAAATGTCTCCGTGACGACGAGCAAGGATGAGTATGTCAATGCCAGGCCGCTGAGTGTCAGCAGCTCAGAGATAGCCATTCTCTCCAAGTTACTATCTGTAAGCATTGTGGCTCTCTCTATGCACATAGTAATCTTCATGAAGTCCCCATTTTTGTAAGTTAAATCCAATATTCAAAAGCTCATTCTTTTTCACCCAACTTTGAGACCTACTTGAGTTGGCCGGTGTTTTATTTATTACTGGTAACCCTTCTCATATTTGGATCGGGAGTGGTAGCTTTTTCTATTCTATATTTATTCTGAATGGCATGCGGATTCATTGTAAAGGGAGAACTGGCAGAAATGTATATTAGTGTATCTGTAGTAGATAAATTTGTACTATTTATGTGGTGCTTTGAGGGCATAGAACAGTTTAGTTATGACTTGTGGTGTATAGGAATCTCATATTTGATGGTATTCAGGGAATTTTATGATATTTAAAGATTAAAATTTTTTCACCAAAAAAAAAAAAAAAAAAGATTAAAATTGCACCCAAAAAGGATGAAAATTGTCACCATTGTCTGATGAGAAGTGAATACTTATATTTCACAACAATATGTACTTAAAAGTATGTCATTTTGTTTTGTAGAAGAAAGTTGTCTAATGATATTACTAGGGGTGTGAAAATAGGTTGACACGACATGAATTCGACACGACACATATTATTATTTATGTCAAAATCTTCAACACTGACACGACACGAATTTTTTGCGGGTTGACACGACATGACACGAATAACACGCAAAATAGGGGTCAAAATGGTAATTGACAATTTTTTTTTAAAATCGATCGAAATTAAAAAAATTAAAAAAAATTAAAAATATAATAATTAAAAAAATACGGATCAACACGAACACGAATACATCAACACGAACACAATACAAATTTTTTATGTATAATTTTTTCTAACACGAACACGACACGGATTTTTTTGTGCGTCAACCCGAACATGAATTTCCGTGTCGTGTCGCGGGTTGACCTGCATATCAAAATCTATATTGACACCCTTAGATAATACCCCTTTGCAATATCTTCCATTAGAAAATAGTGGTGTTCTGAATGAAATCGATTTATCAGTTATCACGTAGAGAATTTATACCAACTTGTTAATTCAATCTAATCCAACACGGTTAATCAATGATTGTCACCACTACTTCACGTTTCTCTAATGGATGATGGGCTAGCTGTCGATGTTATATTTCATTTTCATTTTTTTTTTTTTAGTAGTGATTTCTTCTATTGATAATATCATTATCGACACTGAATTAATTTAGCCATTCCCAACGTGCAGTTATAGGTTGTACATAAATTCATTTTAAAAGAAAAAAAATCCCTGTTAAAGATTTATGTTTTATCATAAATGTTTTTATTTGTGGTCAAAATAGATAATTGGTGGGATACTTAAGATGTGCATGAGAGTGTATTTAATAAATAATATGTATTTATGCTGATGATATATTTTATGATTTTTATACCTAATAAACAGCATATTAATAAATTCATTTGAAAGAAATAACATCTTGGTGACTATTTAATTTGCAATATGGTAGTATGTTACTTTTTTAGGTTTTACTTTTCTTATGTTGTAGGGGATAAGATATCTTATGTTGTGAGATAAATTAAGTGGAACTCACCAATTTTTTTTTTAAAAAATAAAAATAAAATTGAGGCACGTCTTTTTATGTGAGTGTAACATGAGAGATGAATCTTATGTAACATAAGAGTATAATTTCCCTACTTTTTTATACTAGCCGAAGTTTTCGCCCGATCAATTCACTCATAATATTGTTATTTTTTCACTACACTTTCTTAACTTTTGATGCTAATTCCATTTGAATAAATTATTGCCATTATTTTCCTTGTTATTTTCTCAAGTGAAAAAAAGGTTATGTGTTTTTATAGGTGATACTTTCTACTTATAAATTCTATTGATAATTCAGTAATACTAATACTTCATCCCTATCCTCCCAAGTCGGATTTCTAGGAGTGGTTTTTAATTATTACTTCAATAATTAACCACATAACACAAGAAGAAAAACACCAATTATATCAAGGCTCATGTGTGAAGGTGTAAAAGACTCCAAAATGAAATTTCCCCTTTGCCCTTTTTGGCTTCAATGTGATAGGATTATATTTTCTCAATCCTCTCTTCACAGAAGACCCATTTTACCGAGCTGTAATGGCTATAATGGAGTGTACAATATGAGCATTTACCCTAGCTTTCACATCTCAATCGCCACTAATATGACTAGAGAGAAAATGGGGATCATAAAGAATAAATGCTCTTGTATGTGAACAAATTTTCGGTGCACCTGAAGTTCAGTGCGACGGTAGTACATTTTTATTAGGATACATACGCGGATCATGCATAAATTTCTAGGACTCCAACATCCATCTACATATCCTAATAAAAATACATTACCGTCGCGCTGAGTTCAATGCGATGAGTGCACCGTAAATTTTTTCTTTGTGTAGGTTGTGCCCTAGCCCCAGTGCCCCACTAATTTCATCATCTTCTCTCTTAAAATACTATAAATATATGTATAACTTCGCCTTATCCTTTACACGTTAATGGCTATTCACTTCACACGCTATTTCTTCATTCATTCATGAAATCCATGTCATGCTCCCCAATTTTGTTTTCTTAGTAAACTCATATTATTTATTTTTTAATATGAGTAAACTCGTTTAATTCCTCAAATATATAAATTATATTATCTTCATCTTTATAGAAAATATTATTAATTTGATATTTTATAAAATATTAATAAAATCTTCTTGTACAAATTATAATATTTATGGGGTCAGATCATTTTATATTTTTAATCTTGATCATTGAATTTAACACTTCTTATCAACGCATTAAATTTTCATTCTTTACTAATGTACTAAATTATTATATTTTTTATACAATTAAAAGGTTAATTAGATATATAATATTCAAGTTACATTATCACTTTTTTTGACGGAGAAATTTCATCGAAAATGAAGTTTTCGACGGAATTATCGATGGAAATAAAACCGTCGAGTATCTCTTCATTGGTAACTTTTTTTTGACAGAATATTTTTCGTGGAAAGTTTCGACAAAAAAGGATGAAATTTCGTCAAAAAATCTTGTAATAATTTTTGACGGAAAACAAATTTAGTCGAAAATTTTCGACGGAGAATGAATGAAATTTCGTCAAAAAATATAGTAATAATTTTCGACGAAAAATAAGTTTCGTCAAAAATTTTCGATGGAAAATGAATGAAATTTCGTCGAAAACTATTCTATCAAAATTTGACGAAATTGCTTTTCTGTCATTTTTTTTTTAATTTCTCTCTACAATATCAAGGTCAATTTATGTTTTACACCTTATAAACAAATATAATAAAAAGTTGATAACATATCTGATCAGACCAAATATAATATGGACTGGCCAATGTGTACTGCGCCAAATCACACACAATTGAGAAGTGGATGATGCTCTTTGTCTTGGGCTTGGAGTGGTTGTTGAGGATCAATATGCTTTTGTCCTTCACTGGCGCTGTGAGTCTGAATGCGGGGTACCTGCGAAGACACTCCGATGCTTAAGTCAGTATCAGAGGTATGTATATGTATGTTCTTAATGAAATAGCTTATCGTACCTGGGTGTGTACCATCTTCTTATATAGCGGTTCTGATGCCACCTTTATAAGGCGGCATGACTTCTGATTGGCCATGTTTGGGCTGCGGGTCAGGCTAGGACCTGAGTAGCCTTATCTTCTTAATGTCCAATTATCCTTATCCTGATAGAGTTGCGGCAAGCTGATGCAGTCCTCTGTTTATTAGTTAGAGATGGTGCTACTGTGCGAAAATATGGTGGGGAACCTGATGTGACAATGATATGGGTGGAAAAATCAAAGTGAAAATAAGAGTGGATATCTTATTGAAAAAAAAAAACGTGTTTGTAAACAAAGGGGAGAGGGACCCCCAACGGGCGGCCATTGGCTGCACCACCTAGTAAAAGCATCATGTGAATGCAAAGTATAAATCAGACTCGTTGTGGTTAAAAAATTTATCATTTAATCCCTGAGATCTTAAACACCTTATAGGACCAAAATATATACCTTACACACTTGTGGTCTTATAAAAAAAAAATATTTACTTTTCAATGATATCATCAAATAAATTTAAAATTTTAATAATATAACTAGTTATTAATTTTGAAATTAATTTATAATATATCTTAATTCTTTTTATTTCATTTTATAAATATGCTTAAAATTAAAATATTAAATATTTGACATAAATTAAATATGTATTATCAAAATAAAAAATTCTATTTTTTTAAAAGAATTCTAATACTGTCGGAAAAAGAGAAGAAGTGCCAAACAGACTCCTAAAGGTGTGGAAAAATGAGGATGTTTATGATGTGCTTGATTCGTAATAATAATATATATTTTTATTTTATAAAAGTGTTTCTGTTCTCAAACATTTGTACAGAAAATGATGATTTTTCTTCCCACCATTTTCTATACAAATAATTAAAAATAAAACAATACAAAAAAATTAATATTTGTACAACATCAATAAAAATATTTTTTTTATACGAAAGGAATAAAAGTATCCGCTTAAACTAAACAAATTTTTTTGAAGGATATTCTTATTACCAAAATTTCTTACTAGTAACTTGCCAACAGTGTTAAAGGTTGATAGAAATACATCTACGGGTGATAGGGGAAATTTGGGTGATAGGTAATCGAGAGTCTGTGTTGAATTGGATTTATCCAAAACCCTGAGAGGAGAATATATTCTGGAGGACAGAATCTTTAAGGTGGAATACGAGAGTCTTTACTTAATTTGCGTAAAGTGTGGAAAGTATGGGCACAATAAAGAGCAATGCAATCAGAATGTGAACCCTGCTGAAGTGCAACCTAATCGGAGCACGAATGTGTCTGATACAGAAAAAGATTCAGAGAACCAGAGTGTGGGGCCCTGGATGGTTGTGCAGAAGAAGAAATTCCCGAAAAATTTCTCTCAAAAGATGAAGGATACAAAAGAAGAGCGAACTTTTGGAGCTGATATCTCTAATAATGGGAGTTCCTCTAACCAGAAAAAGGAGATAAGGAAGGATCCTGAAACAGAGCTGATTAGCTCAGTTTCGAAAACCCTTCTGGGGGAACAAAAGGAGAACAAGGGGGGCAGCTCCTCTCTGCTCAGTAGCCCAGCAGCTAATGTGAAGCTCCAGTCT